>JAJPUD010001867.1:189800-209191 GCA_023553655.1 Myrmecobius fasciatus
AAGGAAGGAAAGAGGAAGGAAGGAAGGAAGTAAAGAAGGAAGGAAGGAAGGAAGGGTTATGCCCTGAATTAAATTATTATGGCTATCCCCCTTCCTTGCCATTAGGATTGGGAGAATTGAGTCATGAAAAACCGTGACATAACATTGAGTCATAAACTCCAGGTGCTTTATCTCAATCCTTGCTGGGTTAATTCCCTCTCTGTTTGAGTATTGCCCCTTGCCTTGCTTGTCTCCTCCCTTCGACCTTCTTATATTGACCTCTATCCCATCAAGAGTAAGTTATGATCCTTTCCTGGAATTATGGCTTGTTCCATAGTGTCCCCAGTGTCCTTGCCCCCCTTATCTGCCTTTGTTTCCTCTATAAGATTATATATTCAGTTATGTATTCTGTTAGCAAACCCTAGATAGCTAAAACCCTATATAAGTCATCAGCCTCAGCTCCTCGGGGCTGAATGATTTTCGAACATGAGTTCCATTTGGTCACCTAGTCTAAACTGTTCATATTAAAAGATTAAAAAACAATCTCTGTCTTGCCTCAGTTTCTCTTGCATTATAGAAGGAAGGAAGAAAGGAGAGAAGGGAAAAGAAAAAAGAAAGCAGCAGCAGAAGTAGCAAAAGAAGAAATTTAGTCAATAATAGAGCAGAAGAAATGGCAAATATTTAGGCAAACAGCTCCCCATCTCCAAGTGGAAGCTTTTGGGCAGACAAGTGCATTGCATCAGAAAGTTGAGGTGGTTTGTGTGATGGAGTGACCTCTCTTTTTTCTTTTTCCTCTAGGTACCTAGAAAGAATCAATTCTTGGATCCCTAGTTCCCTGAACCAATGACCTGACAAAAATAAACTGCTTGCTTTTTTTGGAAAAACTACCTCAAACATCATCACAGAGACCCTTGTGGCTACTGCTCCTACCACACTGAACCCCCTGGGACAGATTCTAAAAATACCCTTCCAACACTTCAATGACTTGGCTATTTCTAGACAAACTTGATCTTGGAGACAAAGGAAATACCGGAGGAACATAGGTCAGGTAAAAGAAAAGCAATAATAGAAAGTTAATGCCCCCCAGATGCAAACAACATGCTGATCTCCTGAAGGAGTATAATTCTAGAGTGACCAAATGAAGAGGAGAGCTAAGACCAAAAATCCCAGGCTCTGACTTTCTTGTTTTAGAATGAGCAAATTTCAGATCTTCCATAGAACAGGTAATATTGGGGACAATTCACAATGGATCAACCAATGATAATGAGCAGAACTAGAACTAAAAACATCATGGCCACAGTACAGATGATGATTCTTCTGGCATAGTCAATGATCTTGATTAGATAGCAAGATCACCTGAACTAAGATAGTCAAGAAGTCATAAATCTCTTGCATGCAAAGTGTCCTAAGCAGTAAGTCAATATAGAAACTTGCTCATAATATCAATCACTCAGTGTTCTCAATCTAAGTGTCCCAGATGTACATTAGGGCACCTATAGCTGATCCTGGAGAGGTAGTGTACTGTGGCACTGTCAGTCTCTTGGGCCTAGGCTCAAAAGGATTTGCATTTGATTGCACTTAGGCAAATTAGAATCAATTATAAATATATGGCACGTTGCCAAGGTGGTCTTAAATCAGAGAAAGAGTTTCACCTACCTAGAAAAACATGCCATTCCCAAAATGCTAAGAGCAACCAAAACAACTCATTAAGTCTTTAGAGAAAGAATGATTTGATCTCCTGATAATATTTCCTACATTATCATTACTGATAGCTAATTAATAAATAATAGCTACAAAAATTGTAGTTTTAAACTACAATAATGTTTGCAACACATCCACAATTTGTTAGTTTATAAGGTCCTGATCAGAATGGAGCCAAGAAGAAAAGGATAAATCACTTGCTAAACTGCCTATATAAAATCTTGAACTCAACAGGAAAACATGTCACTTTCTGTGTTTACTCATTGCTCTCAATTATGGGATAAAACCAAATGTGCATCGATGAGTGATGAACAGAATTAATTTTCTTGGAGAACAAAGAAACACATGGTAGCATGACAAACTGTTAGTGTTTCTTTAAACACAATTGACTGGGGGTTTTCGGTACCCAGGCTTTTCCACCATTGTTAATTGTACTCCACTATTTATAGAGGTTCTGATCCAAGTCCCCAGAGTCCCAGGACAGATAGCTATTGGTTGAGTTTTATGGAGATATTCAAGTATAATTCTTCCAACTGCCCTACTTACTTTTTCATAAATTAGATAGGAAAAAACTAGAGCTCAGGCCTCAAAATTCTAATGTTAGTGGACATGAATTAATTTTCAGATGGGAATGAGAGTAATTGTAGTCATGTCTAGAAATTTGGAATGGCATAATCACTATAGTGGAGCCAATGACAGTCCAAAGAGCCAATTATTTCCTGCCTTTTTTATTTTTAAAAACGTCTTCTATCTTTATAACAGTCAGTCCCATAACCATATTGGGATGGTTGATCCATTTGAGGGACACCACATCACAAATGGAAAATACTCTGAAAGCAGCTAATGCTTGTTTGTTCCTTGAATGAAAGTATCCTTGTTGGGTTGGGGGTTTTGGTTTATTGAATTTTGGTATCCCCAAAACCCAGTACAATACTTTTCACCTAGTACAATGCTTTGTACCTACAGGCATCTAAGAAATGCTAGCTGATTTTATTTAACTTTTCCTATAACTAGTTCTGTAGCCTTATTAACACAAAAGTAAATAATATAGTACTTTAACAGAAGAGAGCTGTTTTTACCAGAAATTTTTAAAGTAAACTTGAAATTCTTACATTAAACTTTGTGTTTACATGTGATGTTTTTGCTTTAAGTTTTAAAAAAGTGTTTTAAAAGACCTAAACATTTTATGGTGCAACTAGGCAGGATGATGGCTATATGACTCTGAGCAAGTTACTCAATCCTGTGTGCCTCAGTTTCCTCTTTTGTAAAAATGAACTCTCCTGTCTTTCCTCTCCCCCATCTCTTAATTAGTATTTAAATACTTAATGGGTAAAGAGTTTGTTATTTTCTAGTATTCTTTTGTTTCTGGGATAGATTTCTGCCTTAGGGTATAAGCCTGGACTCCCCTAGACAATGGGAGAAAAGATCAGAATGGGGAGAGGGGAGAAGCTTCTAGTTAGGGTCTTTATAATCTTGTGTTTCACAATTTGTACTTTGCTCTCCTCTACTGACACCTTGTCTTTTGTAAGTTGCCTTTTCTTGTGAGATTGTAATTAATCCCTTTTTGCTTTTTATCTTGAGAGTCTCTGATTTTATTTTGGATGAAGGTTGCTGTCCCACGCAAAACTAAACATTGAAGGTAAGAGAAAAGGAAGTAATGTGTGACCTTGAATTTCAAGCCTGAGTGATATGGAGGATGGCAGTGTTATTAACAGAAACAAGTAGGTTTGAAGGAGAAGAGTTAGAGGAAATTATGATGAATTTCAGTATTAGACATGTTGAAACTTGAAGGGCCAGCAAAAAAAAATCCAGGTGGAGCTGTGCAGCAGGCAATTATAAATTCAATATCAGAGGCTCAGTGGAGAGTTCAGATTGCATGTAGAAATTTGAAAATCATCTACATAGATATGATAATTGATCCCTAGAGAGAGGATAAGATCAGCCTGTGAGAAAAAAGGGAAAGAAAAGGCAGAACAGAGCCTTGGGGGACAATCACCAGAAGAGCATATGAGGACGATAAACCAATAAATCTAAAAAAGGAAACTGGTGAGTTAAGAGCAATTAATAAGTATAAAATAAGAAAGAAAAAAGAGCAGGTGGTATGACAAGGCACTCTCACAAATTAACAGAATTTTTCCAGTTTCGTTTTTTTAAATTCATGAGTATTACTCAATAAAAGAATAGAATGTTACTTTAAAGACAATCTAGTGGGTTAGAATTAAAAATATCGGGGGCAGGTAGGTGGCACAGTGGATAGAGCACCAGCCCTGAAGGAGGACCTGAGTTCAAATCTGACCTCAGACACATAACACTTCCTAGCTGTGTGACCCTGGGCAAGTCACTTAACCCCAATTGCCTCAGCAAAAAAAAAAAAAAAAAAAAAAGAATTAAAAATATCTATAGAAAATATGAAATCTATACATGGGAAGTTACTACAAATCATTCATTGAACAAGTATTTATTAAGTGCCTAAAAGAAAAGAATGAAACTGCCGTCTTGGCTAGCAAAGTTTTGAAATAAGTGATAAGGAACTACCTAGTAGTTGCTTCTATCAATCTAACTTAATGTCTTAGAAAGTTGCTTGGGACATTGAGAGAAAAGGTGAATTACCCACAGCTAGCCTATTGTCAGTAGCAAGACTTGAATCCAGGCCTTCTTGAATCTGAGGCTAGCCAGTTATCCATTATGCTAAGTGTCTCGCTAAAAGACATATAGGAAGCTAAAGCATTATATTCTACTAGTCAAGATGAAAGCATAAAAAATAATGACAGTGCCAATAAGAATATTTTTAAGAAATTTAAGTAGGTCACAGTATGGCACAATGGGAAGAGATACAAGTTTTCAAAAGATAAGTGTTCAAATTCTATGTTTTAATCAGAGAAATTATTTTTTCTATTATGTTAACAATCCATTATTAATTAAGACCCAGGCTTTTTAATGTTTTCATTCAAGCCCCTGTAAGTCAGTCAGCCTGTCTCTGAAGAGTATGTATGGCTAATACAAGAAACTGCACTAATCCTCAGGGGTATAAACTCCCCCATCTTGGGCAGGACCCCACCCAACTAAGAGAATTTACTTCCATTTGAAGTGTAAATAGAATCTAGTCAGGGTGAATTCTTGCCCTGAAGGAATAAACCCATGCCTTTGTATCCCTCCATTGGAGTTTAGGGTGACTCAGCTCATGAAGAAGAAAACTTATTAAAATAGTCTGGGTGAAAATAGATTTTCCTGTTCATATTGATAGAGGTAACTGAGTCTCATCATCAAGCCATCTTCTCAGCAGAAATCAAAGACTATTAGCCAATATCATCCATCATTTAAATATCTACGAATTATGGTTGATTTCTCAGGTTAAGGACATTCCTTTTTCTAAATATATTTAAAGCATTCAGTATCTCAATTATGTCATTGGGTATCATGAAAAACCACTGATCATCATTTTATTTTTAGCTAGCCTAATTAATAAGTTATTAATTACTCAGGACTCCCTCTAATTAATCATTTATCATATATATATATATATATATATATATATATATATAAACTTGAAACAAATAACTTAATCCTTTAAACCTCACTTTTACAAACTGGCAAGATATAGGAATTGGACTAGGTGATTCTAGAGCTCTTCCAGATCTAAATTTTGTGCTACAGAATGAGAGGAAAGGACAGTAAAAGTGTTCTAAAATATTCAAATGTTGTGTTAATGATCCTACCAGTATAATTTTACTTAAACATCATGCTTATTAAAAATTGTGAGATGTTAGACTAAATATGTCTCTAAATAGGAAAACAACCATTAAAAATTCTAGAGGTTTCACTAAGGACCTGTGAAGTTGAGCAGCAATATTATGGTTGGTGCAGACATCAAATCTTGTAGCATATCATTCTAAAAATAAATACATTACTTCAAAATATCCTCATGCCTGGCAATGCACCAAAAAAACAAAACAACAACAACAACAAAATCCAGTTTTACTGAGCAATTCTTTTCCCTCATATTCATTTAAGTATGTGGTCTTAAGCTGCATTAAGAGCATCAGAGTTTCCAGAAATAAGGAGGTGATGACAATCCCACAGTATTCACTTTGGGAGTTTTTTGTTTAGTTCTTGAAGGACAGGTTTAAAGAGGACATTAATAAGCAAGAAAGCAATCACAGGAAGGCAACCAATGGTATAAAATCATTAGCATAAAATTGGAATATCCCAGAAAATTTCTTTTAGCCTATAGATTTAGTCTATAATGCAGGATTAAGGCCTAAAAAGAATAGAGTTCATGTCATACAAGGATTGCTGAAAAAACTGCTGGGGAAGAAAAGAATCAGAAAGCTATATTCAAGTATCTGAAGGGCTGGTAGAAACTCACTGAAGTCCCCCATAACTCTAAAATTCTGTGATTCTGTTTCAATAAATTCTTTAAAAGTAGAAAGCAGTCTTTTCTAGGCAATCATTCAAAAGTAAATATTGTGGTTATTAGAAACTTTCAATTATTTGTTAATAGGAAAATAGAAAAGTTGTAGCCATTATGATTAATGGCCAAGACAAAGACTAAGTCCCTCACAAGGGCCAGAAATTTTATTAGAGCTCTTAGAAGATTCTAATGTCACAATGAGATTTATATTAATTACTTAAAATGAATGCACAATGCTATGACATGATTAATCAATATAATTTTGTGGGATGTTATTGTAAAAGGTAGACTACCATATTAATTAATATACTTTTAAAATGGTGGAATTTTAAAAGGTCAGACCTATAGCAAGGATCAAAGTTCAGGAAGAGAAGCTAGAGCTGTTAAAAGAGAACAAATTAATTGAATCACCCTGTTACTATCCCATTTAGTTAATCATTCACAGACAGGAACATATAAAGCAAGCTAGGAAGGAAGTACTGATAGCATAGCACAACTTATCATTAGACATTTCACCAAATGATGAATTTTAAAGAGTGTAAGGTGGAAGATAAAATAAAATTAATTCTTTTTTGGAGTATTATTTTATGCAAATAATTATGCTAAAAAAAAGGTGCAGTGATAGACATAGAGACCTATAGTACACTGGTCCTGCCCTCAAGGAACTTTGGAATATAATTGGAGTGAAGAAACAAATGTATATAGAAGATTAAATAATAATACAAGGGTTAAACACCAGTACAAAGCCAAAATACATGAAATTTCATGTGAAGATGAAGGATAATGAGTAACTTGAAAACAAAATAGTAATCACAAATAATCATCATGGTTTCATCAAAAATAGGTCAACCAAACTAACATCTTTTCCTTTACTGACAACATTATCAGGCTGTTAAATCAAGTGAATGTCATGTATAATTAACCTAGATTCACTCAATCAATCAATAAGCATTTCTTGATCATCTACCATGTGCCAGGCTTTGTCCTAGGTGTTAGGAAGACCAAAAAAAAAAAAAAAAAAAAAAAAAAAAACCACCTTGAACAATCCCTGTTCTGGCTAAGTTTATAATCCACAAAATCACCAAATAAAGTCTTTCAAGATATACGTATAAGTTGGTGGTCATCAATGATTCCATGTCAGCCTTGAAGGAAGTGTCTGAATAGGATCTGTTTGGCCCTCTGCCACTTTACATTTTTATTAATGACTAAGATGGTATATTTAACAATTTGCAGATGTCCCAAAGCTAGCAGAAATAGATACCATATTGAATGATAAAATAGAAGTCAGACTTCTTAAGTTACCTTCAATAAAGGGAAATTTAATAGAGATGAATATAAAGTATTATGTTTGGGACCAAAAGAAAATCTATCTCAACAATTCAGTTTTTAAAATTCAGGGACTTATTATTAGACTGTAAACTCAAAATGTGTCAATAGTATAATATGACTGCCAAAAATGTTATTGTAATTTTACACTGCACTCAGAAAAGTATATTCCAGATAAGGGAATGATAGTCCTATTGTACTCTGCCCTGATCAGACTATATCTAAAGTAATATGTTCAATTCTGAGCACCAACTTTTAAGAAGGCCATTGATTAGCTGCAGAGTATCAAGAAGTAGATGACCAGAATGGCAAAGGGTCTAAAGATCATATCATATGAGGAACATTGTCGGCGGTCTTTAAACATGGAAAAAAAGAAGACAGGGAAAATGATAGCCAACTTAAAGAATTTTAAGAAGTATAACATGGATTCAGAAATAAATATCTTTAGTTTGTTCCCCAAAAAGGTAAAAATAGAAACGATGCACATATTTGATTTATATAAGATTGTTTACTCTCTTGGGGAGGGGAGAAGTAAGAAGAGGGAGAAAAATTTGGAATGCAAGGATTTACAAAAACAAATGTTAAAAACTACCTTTATAGGGGCAGCTAGGTGGCACAGTGGATAGAGTACCAGCCCTGAATCTAGGAGGACTTGAGTTCAAATCTAGACTCAGAAACTTAATGCTTCTTAGCTGTATGACCCTTGGCAAGTCACTTAACCTCAATTGCCTCAGCAAAAAGAAAAAGGAAGCTATCTTTACATACATTTTGAAAAATATAGTATTTTAAATATATATTTAAATATAGTAATATTAAATATAAACTTAAATATTAAATATATATATTTAAAAATATATTTAAATAAAAGCAGTGTATGGGAGTTACAGAGACAAATTAAGGTTTCCTCAAAGGAAGAACTCCACAACAATTAAAACTATCCAAAAATGGAATGTACTGCCTCTAGCAGCAAAGAGCTGTTTCTGACTTGCCCCTCCCTGGAGCTAATCACTATTTATCAGGCATGTAATAGAAAGATTCTTGTTTGGATATAAATTGGACGATGTTCCTTTTAAAGGTTCCTTTTAACTCTGAGATTTCATGATTCATAAGTCTATGCAATACTAATTATCAAGTACTCATTATTAATAATTGTTAGAAGTTCAGAGAAAGGAGAGATCATTGTGAATTTAAGCAAATTCATGGTACATTTTTGCCAAAAGGTACAATAGAGATCATCTTACCCAATATCTTTATATTTTCAGATTGGAAAATTGAGGCCCAAATATCTGGCCCAAGGTCACACAGTCAGAAGCAGAGTCAGAACTATAGAGCTTTTTATTTTTAATTTACAAAAATAGTCATGTTAGGGCTAGAAGAGTGCTCAGAGATCATGTATTCCAACCTACTCATTTCACAGAGGGAAAAAAATCTGAGTCTGTAAAAGAAAAAAATCTCTAGAAAATCAGCTTTGAGCTTTGGACTTCCCAGCTGCTTCAGGGTTCCTCTGAGCTTCCTTTAAAAGAAATCTGTAACAGCTTTCCCATGTTTTCAGTTCTGTCCTTGGCATCACAGCCTGTGAATATAAGGATGGAAAATGCCTACAGTATTTCAGAGATATTACATGCAAATATAAATAAATAAAATTTCTCTTCGATATGGATGATGGAAAGAATAATTAACATACTATTGGCAGCTTCACTAATATATCTGAGTCATGGAGCTGTTTTAAACACCTTTAGTTTATTTCTTTGTATTGTGTTCTTTCTTTTCTCATATCCCCACTACCTCCATTTACATGGGAGTAGCAAGACTGTATATTGTCACCTTATTTAGACAACTTAAACACAGAGTATATCATTCAACATGCTGAGCTGCCAGGAAAAATATCAACAATCTCAGATATGCAGATTATACCATTCTGATGGCAGAGAGTGGAAAAAAAAAACTAAGAAGTCTCTTGATGAGTATGAAAGAGGAGAGTGCAAAAGCTGGCTTGAAGCTTAACTGTAAAAAAAAAAAAAAAAAAAAAAAAAACTCTAAAATCACAGCAACTAGTCCCATTACTTCCTGGCAAATAGAAGGAGAAAAAAATGGAAGCAGTGTCAGATTTTATATTCTTAGGCTCAAAGATCACTACAGATGACAACTTGCAGTCATGCAATTAATTAAAAGACTTGCTCCTTGGAAAGAAAGTTATAGCAAATCTGGACAGCATACTTAAAAACAGAGACATCATGTTGAAAAGAAAGGTATGAACTTTTGTCAAATCATAGTCATAACTATTGTTTTTCCAGTAGCAACATATGGCTGTGAAAAGCAAAGCTCAGTGCTACAGAATTAACACTTTCAAATTGTGATTCTGGAGAAGAATTTTGAGAGTCCCTTAGATAGCAAGGGGATCAATTCAATCAATACTTAAAGAAAAGATCCTGATGTTGAGAAAAATTGAAGGGAAGGGAAAGGGACAATAGAGGATGAGTGTCATAACTATAAGCATGAACTTAAACTTTAGGAGATAGTGAAAGATAGAAGGGTGGTATATACCATGGTTCCTGAGGTAACAAAGAGTAGAATATGACTGAATAACTCAACAACAAAAATAAATATTAGCACTGGCAGGGAAAGATGAGATACAAATATCATAACCCTTCTGTGACTTCATTGCCATGAGTGGGTCATGGGACATACCAAAAGAAATAATGCATTAATTTTGACTGACACTCTGATATTGCTCATTCAATATTTTTATGGAGTCTTATGATAGAGGGATCTCTTGGTACAGTGGATAGAGCTCTGGAGGTAGACTCAGGAAAATTGAATTCAAATGCAAGTTCAGCTACTTAATAACTCGGTGATCCTGAGCAAGTCATGCAACTTCTTTTTAAATTTTATTTATTTATTTTAATAATAGCTTTTTATTTTTAAAATACATGCAAAGATAATTTTCAACATTCACTCTTGCAAAACCTTGTGTTTCAAATTTTTTCCCTTCCTTCCCCAAGCCCCTCCCCTAGACAGCAAATAATCCAATATAAGTTAAACAAGTCATGTAACTTCTTTTTTTTCTTTATTAAAGCTTTTTATTTGCAAAACATATATATGGGTAATTCTTAAACATTGACCCTTGCAAAGCTTTCTGTTACAAATTTTCCCCCCTACTTCCCACCCCTCCCCTAGATGGCAGGAAGTCCACTACAAGTTAATTATGTTAAAATATTTGACAAATCAAATATATGTATACATATTTCCACACTTATCATTGTTGTGCAAGAAAAATCACGTCTACAAGAAAAAAAAACGAGAAAGGAAACACAATGCAAGCAAACATCAATAGAGAGCATGAAAATGTTATGTTGTGGTCCACATTTCATATCCCTTTCCCTGGGTGCACATGGCTCTCCTCATCACTGAACAATCGGAACTGGTTTGAAATATCTCATTATTGAAGAGAACCATGTCCTTCAGAATTGATCATCATATAGTCTTGTTGTTGCTGCATATAGTGATCTCCTGGTTCTGCTCATTTCACTCAGCATCAGTTCATGCAAGTCTCTCCAGGCCTCTCTGAAATCATCCTGCTGGTTATTTCTTATAGAACAATAATATTCCATAACATTCATATACCATAATTTATTCGGCCATTCTCCAATTGATGGGCATCCATTCAGTTTCCAGTTTCTAGCCACTACAAAAAGGGCTGCCACAAACATTCTTGTACATGTGGGTCCCTTTCCTTCCTTCAAGATCTCTTTGAAATATAAGCCTAATAGAAACACTGCTGGGTCAAAGGGTATGCAGTTTGATCACTTTTTGAGCATAGTTCCAAATTGCTCTCCAGAATGGCTGGATCCATTCACAGTTCCACCAACAATGTATCAGTGTCCCAGTTTTCCCACATTCCCCCCAACATTCGTCATTATCTTTTTCTGTCATTTTAGCCAATCTAAGTCATGTAACTTCTATCTGCCTTAGTTTCCTTAATTTTAAAATGGTGATAATAATAGCACCTACCTCCAAGAATTGTGTAAATACAAGGAGATAATATTTGTGAAAGTCTTAGTACAATGAGAGCCACATAGTAGATGCTACATAAATGCTTATTCCCTTTCCTTCCCTTCCTTTTTATTCATTCTGTTACCTCACATTACCAAGGAGAGGCAGTAGTCATTACAGACAACTCTACTAATTTGATGTATGGCTTTGAGTGAGTCATTTAAGATGTCATTTAAGAGTGAATCATTAAAGATCCTTATCCTCACCTGAAAATTGAAGAGAAATATTACTTATGTAATTCAATGGGTGGTTTAGAAGTTTTAACTCATCATTGCTCATATAGTGCTTTGGAGATAAGCTTGTTTCCTATTTTGAACCATTTATTCTCTAAACATATATCAGTCATCACAAAATAGCAGCCTTGAGAAATTATCATCTCAAGTTGCTATTATTATAACCCAAAGAAATTACGGTAATTACTGCTTCCCTCCCTCTCTTCTCTATTACAAGTATTACATAACAAATATATATCATGGATAGATTATTGTAAAATATCTGGAGTCACTCTCATGTGTATTTGAAGCAATGCACTTAGTATGCCAAAGGCTAAAAAGAAATCAGGTCAGACCAAAAGGGATTTGTGTGGAAGGTTTAAAATATTAATTAATAAGCTCTGCCTCTCCTCTACAGTCCCTTTCTGCAGAATGATCAAGAAATGAATGATCAAGAAATTCAACGGATATATTAGTGTTGTTATTGTTTGGCGATAATCCAGGAAAAAGTCCTTCTCTGATGAATCATCTTGACACAAAACTGTCCCTGGGTTCTCAAAGGCTGTGCCAGTGGTATCCAAGCTCTAGAAGATTCTCTTAAGGTAGGAAGAGGTCCAAACAGAACAGACTATTCACTGATTCCCCCTTTCAGTATGTATTTGCCAGTTTATGCCCAGTTTGACATATACTTTTTTGACATCTCTGCCTATTGAATTTTCTCTTCCTTCTTGATTATAAATAATAAAATCATCCCTCTTACCTGGGATTCCTTAAGGCACTAAAGACTTCATTTCTGTATATGTCCCATCATCCCTATTAAATTCTATTCTTCTTTAAGTTAGGATTGTCATTTTTCCTCCTCAAATGCCTAATTTGTAGCAGGGGCAGCTGGGTGGTCAAATAAATGGAACACTGAACTTGGAATAAGGAAGATATGCATTTCCATGCTTTCTTAGTCATTTACCAGATGAGCAATGTTCCAGGACAATTTCATCTCCATAGGGTTATGTTTCCTTATCTTCAAAATAAAGGGATTTGGACAGAATCTGAGTTCAAATCCAACCTCTAACACTACTTACTACCTATGTGACTCTGAACAAATACTTAACCCTAATTGCCTAAGCAAACAAACAAAAAACAAACACCAAAAAATTAATAATGGATTGTACTCAATTGCTTCTAAGAGCTCTTCTAGTTCTAAATTTATAATCCTATATATCCCTTGGTTGATAAAAGTTTGTGGAATGGAATATAGACCCAGCAACTGACTCTTTGCCCTAGCTATGGCCATATCCTAACTAAATTCAGTGATCAGTCACCAAGGGCTAACTTTTGTTTTGTTTTCTTCTTGCTGGAGTATTCATAAAACCACCACTAAAAGCATAGAAAATTTCCATTCAGCATTCATGGAGAGAAATCATGTATCTTTTGAAGTTTGAAAATTATTAATAACAAGAGAGGGAAACTAAAATATCAAGAATCAAAACATTGATAAATAAAGGCAGGACCAACAAAAATTTATGGGCTAGTGAATTGATTTCATTACCTTCATTTAATGCTTTTATTCACAATCCATCAGCACACAAAGTAGTAGTGGGTATTCTAAGAAGAAAGTTAAATAGGCACAACTTAATTCATCACTTTCTTTTTTTGCCAAAGCTCCAGCAATAAGACTTCCTCCAACACTATCAGATTTTTCTTTTCTCCTGGCCATGTTCTGTGGTTTTCTAAGAGACCCTTGTTCTAAAAATGATAGAGAAATAGACAAGGGTCGACTGAAAATATTGACCATAAGGAAATAAAATTATACAAATTTATTATGAAGTGGTGCTAATTACATTTAATTATGCTATTATTATTAATAGAAATAAAAATCACATTTAAATGTTACCTTGTGCCTTAAAAGTATGAATTAGAAGGTGAATGAAATGGGAAACTGAGGACTTCTCAGAATAATAACTTTGGGTAGTTCAGGCTCTAATTAATTATTGAGCTCTGGGAGAAGAGCAAGATTGCTCTTCCAGCATAAATGTTTGAGATAATCCTTTTGACCCGTTGCTCAACTGCTTCTTATAAAAGGTAATGCTTAAAAACAGAGCAGATCACCTTGATGAATAGTTTAGTAGTTTAGATGTTTAACCCTTTTGCTTAATCGACTCCTTTTCTTAATAATATACCCAGCAAAGGTATTAGAAACATTTATTGCTTAGCTAAGACCCTGGTGCCACAAAAGCCCACCTGCATACCAAAGACAATTATTGAGTTGACCGTTGACTTTAAAAATTAACTGGAGTGTTGGGTGGGTTAAAGAAAGGGGTATTTCGGGGGCAGCTAGGTGGCGCAGTGGATAGAGCACCAGCCCTGAAGTCAGGAGGACCTGAGTTTAAATCTGGTCTCAGACACGTAACAGCTGTGTGACCCTGGGCAAGTCACTTAACCCCAATTGGCTCAGCAAAAAAAAAAAAAAAAAAGTGGTATTTCTGTAATTTTGATTATATAATCCTGTTATCTACGTCTGTAAATTGGCATCCCTGCTCCAGCTCTGGGGAAGGGACCACCCACTTCTCTGGAGATTCTAGTAAAACTTCTAATTTTCACTTTGAGAGATCTCTGAGTAGGCATTTTCAGTCAGGGGTCACATTATCCCATAAAAAAGGTTCTTGGAAAAAAAATTATTTCTGATCTTTATTGAAATGTGGATGGTGCTGTGGCCAAAGAGGATAAAACAAAAGCAACAAATATGCAATCAATAGACCTGGGTTCAACTCTGGATCTGCCTATGTGAACTTGAGCAAATTACTTCTCTGGGCCTCAGTTTCCTAAACTGTTAAATAAGTTTTGGCTTAGATCATTTCTAAAGTCTCTTCTGGCTCTCAATGATAAGATTTTTCTAATCACCCAGTTTTGATTTTTCAGTTTATTTTATTTTTTTGTTTTGGTAGTCCTCATGCTGATGTTTTTATTCTCACCTTCCAAGACCCATCCCTAACTTTCCTAGACTCCATAAGATTACTTAGATGAAAATAGGCAGTAAATATCCTTGCATAGAGTGTTCAGTGATATTCACTTTACTTCTGTCTCAGAGCACTAATCTCCTGGACCACACTTGTCTTTGTCTTTTCTCATTTTTTCAATGCCCAGTAGTCTACAGTAGACTGGGATTGTGCACATCTTTCGCTCAATTGTCAAAATAATTTTTCCTAACATATATATCTGACTACATCACCCTCTTAGTCAATAGTTCTTTATTACAATACTCCATGATTAAATATAAAATTTTCCTTAACATAGGAGAATTTTCACAATCTGTTCCTACTTTCCCAATTATTTTTTCACCTTACTTCTCTCCATACTCTGGCCTAGTTGCCATCATTCATACTTAATATTTCAGATCCTACTTCTATACCTTTGTATTGACTTTGTATATGACTTTGTATTGACATTCTCCATGGCTAAGAATTCTCTCCTTACTCACTTTAATTTCCTTGGCTTCCATCAAGACTCAACTGAAATCTGACTATCTGCTGGAGACTATTCTAGGTTTCCTCCCCCTCTCCCCATCAATGTCTTCTTTCTGAAAATACCTTCCATACGTATTATATATACACATACATACCCATATATGCATATATACATAATTATAATACATAATTATATTGTATTGAGAGGCAACATGTAAATAATTATTACATATAATATACATACATATATGCTCACATATACATATAAGTAAAAGATGAGGAAATCACATGTACATATAAGAGATATATAGTGTAAATGGAAGATAATCTCAGGATATGCTACCTCTCCTAATAAAACATAAAGTCTTCAAGGGGAGGAAGCATGTTGTTTTTGTTTTTTTTTTTTTTCCCCTTTCTTTATATCCCCATGTTTAGCATAGTGGAATGTGGAAGTTATCAATAAATGAATAAAAAGATTGCCTTGTGGAGTTGAGAGATCAATTGAAGTTAGATAGATGTAGATGAAATGTCTTTCTTTTCTCCATCAACATTTAATTACTTAGTAGTAGGAACAAGTTAATGGACCATGCAGACCCTAACCTGTCATCTCTAGTTGTCAACCTTACATGTTTTCCTACTTGTCAATCAGTGAATCAGTAGACAGTATGCTATTTAAGTGAGAAAATTTAGCTCTCAGCTCTATTGATCATAAGATTTTTTAAAAATTATTTTATTGTGGGGGGCGGAACCAAGATGGCGGAGTGAAAACGTGACTCTCTGCATCCTCCTCCGATCTTCTCTCAAATCAACAATAAAATAAGCCTCTGAACTGATCTTCAAGTCAACAAATCCAGAAATATTTGGACACTGCTTGCTGATATCGCTGAAGAACTTCATATCAGGTTTGTCTAACTCGGACAGAGGGATAAACAGAGGACTCCGGTGTAGGCTGGAAGTGAGGGTGGGACTCAGCTCACTGTGGCAGAAACTCCAAACTCCAAACTCCAAATTCCAAACACCTGGAGTTTATCTGAGGCACTCGGGACACTCTACCCTGATTGGGGGCAGGTGTCCTGACAGACTTGCCTTGTTTAAGGAGTAATTCGGATTTAGTCCTAGCCCCCACCAGCCCAGCACCTTAAGTTAATTCTCCGAAGTGCCCCAGGGCAAAGATCTTCAGCCGCCGTTTTTTTTTCCCTACTTTAAAGAGATATCCACGCTGTCTTAAAAAAAATGGAGAAGCAAAAGAGAGCTCTCACCATAGACAGCTTTTATAGAGAAAAAGAAGAGATGATCTCAGATCCTGAGGTTCCTTTAGACAAAATTCCAGAGGAAGTTATTAAGGACCATCACTGGTCCCTTTTTCAAAATGCCTTTCTGGAAGATTGCATAAAGAACCTCAAAAGAGAGCTGGAGGATAAATGGGAAAATAAAGTGAAATCAGTGCAAGAAGGATACAATATCTTGCAAAAAGGATATAATACCCTGCAAAAGAGATATGAAAAAAACACCAATTTATTGAAAATAAAATTAGTGAAGTGGAAAAAGAGTGCAATGAACAAAAAAATTCAATTGGCCAGTTACAAAAGGAGCTTAAAAAGGTAACTGAAGAAAACAACACTTTAAAAATAAGAATTGCACATGCAAGTGCAAGTGAAATGCAAGTGAATGACTCAATAAGACTTCAAGAATCAAGAATCAAAAAAATGAAAAATTAGAAGAAAATATGTAATATCTCTTAGGAAAAACAACTGACTTGGAAAATAGACCTAGGAGAGACAATCTAAGGATTATTGGACTTCTTGAAAGCCATGATGAAAAAAAGAATCTAAACACTATCTTCCAGGAAATCCTGAAAGAAAACTGCCCTGAGGTTGTAGAATCAGAAGGCAAAAATCACCATTGAAAGAATTCACCGATCACCTTCTGAAAGAGACCCCAAAATTAAAACCCCAAGAAATATTATGGCTAAATTTCAGGACTATTGCACCAAGGAAAAGATTCTGCTAGCAGCTAGAAAGAAACAATTCAAATACTGAGGATCAATAATTAGAATCACACGGGATATGTCAGCCTCCACATTGAAGGATCGAAGGGCCTGGAACCAGATATTCCAAAGGGCAAAGGAACTTGGATTACAGCCAAGAATAACCTATCCAGCTAGAATGAGCATTATCCTCCAGGGAAGAAGATTGTCATTCAATGATATAGGTGAATTTCACCTATTTCTAATGAAAAGACCAGATCTGAACAAAAAATTCGACATCCAAATATAGAACTCAAGAGATGCATAAAAAGGTAAAAAGGAAAGGACTCTTGAGAACTTTATTTCTACTAGGGGGATATTTAAAGTTTGGGGGTATAATTAATTAGATATTACTTTGATAATATGAAAAAGAGAACTAGAGGGGGAAAGGTTGTCATACTGGGGAAAAGAGAGGAAAAGTGGTAAAATAAGATCTAAAAAAAAAAGGAGGTAAAAACAAGGTAAAATCTCTTGAAGAGGCAAAGAAAACCTAATATAATTGAGAGAAAGAGGGGAGTGAGATGAGCATTGTGTAAACCTTACTCTCATCAGGTTGGGCTCTAAAAGTGTATATCAGACACTTGGTTTCACATAGAAACTTGTCTGTTGCTAGAGGGAAGTGGGAGGGAAAGGAGGAAAAGAAAGGGATAAACTAATAGAAGGGAAAATAGAAGAATCAGGGGAAAGGAGTAAAAACAGGGGGAGAGGATCTAAAGGATGGAGTATTGTTTGGGGGAGGGGGCCATCAAAAGCAAAGTACTGAGGAGGGGGGAAGGGAGAAAGGGGAAAGGGAAGGGGAAAACATAACTTGGGTAAATAAGATGGCAGGAAATAAAGAATTAGTTATTCTAACTGTGAATGTGAATGGGATGAACTCTCTCATAAAGCTGAAGCAAATAGCAGACTGGATTAAAAACCAGAATCCCACAATATGTTGTCTACAAGAAATACATCTGAAACACAGTGACACATATAGGATGAAGGTAAAAGGCTGGAGCAGAAAATATTATGCTTCAGGTGAACAAAAAAAAAAAAAAAAAGCAGGGGTAGCAATCCTTATCTCAGATCAAGTAAAAGCCAAGATAGATCTAATCAAAAGAGATAAGGAAGGAAGCTATATTTTATTAAAGGGTACCATAGATAATGTAGCAATATCAATATTAAATATATACGCACCAAGTGCAATAGCATCCAAATTCCTAGGGGAGAAATTATGAGAGATGCAAGATGAAATAGACAGCCAAACTATACTAGTGGGGGATCTCAACCTTGCTCTCTCAGAATTAGATAAATCACACCACAAAATAAACAAAAAAGAAACTAGGGAGATAAACCAATTGTTAGAAAAGTTAGGTATGATAGATCTATGGAGAAAGTTGAATGGAGACAGTAGGGAGTTTACTTTTTTCTCAGCAGTCCATGGAACCTATACAAAAATTGACCATGTGTTAGGGTATAAAAACCTCAAAATCAAATGCAGAAAGGCAGAAATAGTAAATGCACCTTTTTCAGATCATGATGCAATAAAAATCACATGCAATATAAGGCCAGGAGAAAATAAACCAAAAGTTAATTGGAAATTAAATAATCTAATCCAGAAGAATGAATGGGTGAAAGAGCAAATCATAGACACAATCAATAATTTCATCCAGGAGAATGACAATAAGGAGACAACATAACAAAATTTGTGGGATATGGCCAAAGCAGTTATAAGGGGCAATTTTATATCTCTAGATGCTTACTTGCATAAAATAGAGAAAGAGAACATCAACGAATTGGGCTTATTATTAAAAAAAACTAGAAAAAGAACAAATTAAAAACCCTCAATTAAATACCAAATTGGAAATTCTAAAAATAAAAGGAGAAATTAATAAAATTGAAAATAAGAAAACTATTGAATTAATAAATAAAACTAAGAGTTGGTTCTATGAAAAAACCAACAAAATAGATAAGCCTTTAGTTAATTTGATAAGAAAAAGGAAAGAGGAAAATCAAATTGTTAGTCTCAAGAATGATAAGGGAGAACTTTCCTCCAAATGAATAGGAAATTAGAGCAATAATTAGGAGTTACTTTGCCCAACTTTATCCCAGTAAGTTTAATAACCTAAATGAAATGGAGGAATATCTACAAAAATATAGATTGCCCAGGTTAACAGAAGAGGATATAAATTATTTATTATATATATTATATACATAATATATATAATATAATAAATATATAT
>JAJPUD010001867.1:214191-234730 GCA_023553655.1 Myrmecobius fasciatus
ATGTAATATTATTGCTTTGTAAGAAACGACCAGCAGGACGATTTCAGAGAGGCCTGGAGAGACTTGCATGAACTGATGCTGAGTGAAACGAGCAGAACCAGGAGAACATTATACACAGTAACAAAAGTATTACATGATGATCAATTCTGATGGACATGGCTCTCTGCAACAAAGAATTGTCTCAAACCAGTTCCAATTGTTCACTGAAGAAAACCATATACACCCAGAGAGAGGGATATGAAATATGGACCACAACGTAACATTTTCATGATCTCTATTGATATTTGCTTGCATTGTGTTTCCTTTCTCTGATTTTCTTTTGTTCTTGTAGATAGGATTTTTCCTCCATAACTTGTCAAGTATTTCAACATTATTAACATGTAGTAGACTTCCTGCCATCTAGGGGAGGGGAGGGGACTGGGGGTAAAATTTGTAATGGAAAGCTTTGTAAAGATCAATGCTGAGGAACTATCCATACATATGTTATACAAATAAAAAGCTTTAATAAAAAATATATATATTTTATTCTGAATTTAATAAAAGAAGTATTTCCATAACAAAATATAATAGAAAAAAGATAATTGTATATGAAATTGCAAATCTATTATAAACAATTTTCTATACCTTTTTATATATACACATATATGATAAAATTATTTTGTATTTTTTCCTCCCATCTCAATATGTCTACCATTATGCATATATATGTATATATATGAAAAACATATTCTATATATGCTATTTATCAGTCTTTTCTCTGGATGCATGCAGTATCTTCCTTACTATGTCCTTTGTACTTAATTTGGGTATTTATAATATAATGACTTAGTCACTCAAAGTTGTTTTTAAAACAATATTACTACTACTGTATAAAACTTTTTCCTAGTTCTGCTCATTTTATTCTCCATTATTGTTCTTCACCATTTCTTATAGCAAAGTAATATCCCATCATTATCATATACTATAACTTTTTCAGCCATTCCCCAGCTTACAGGCATCCCATTTCCAATACTTTGCTACAACAAAGAGAGCTCCTATAAATAAAATCTTAAGATTCTTGAATGATAGCTAAGGCTTCTTTAATGCACACTTTTACTTGACTTTGAATGTATTAAGGTTTCACTCCATAATCCTGCTGGACTTGAAAGCAAAAAGATCAATGTTTGAATCTTGCCTCTGATTTTTACTACCTATGTTATTTGTTAAGTCACATAAGTCTCAGTTTTCTCATCTGTAAAATGGACTATACCTGTAGTAACCACTTCATGGGATTAATGAGTTAATGTAATGTAATGTGCTCTGCAAACTTTAAAATATTGTATGTTTCATTGATCACTACTGTTACTACTATCATAATGTACCATGATCAATCAGGGTACCCTTAAGAATACAGTTAAGAGCACTATATCCCAGACAATCATTTCCAAGATTTCTGAAGATGCAAAAATCTGTTTAGTTGGAACAGTTTTTCAGGGTTATATTCTGACCAAAGTTTCTAGATTTCTTGTAATATCTAAGAGCCTGACTGCATAGAGCAAATTAAATACTATATTAGACTTAATGATCAAGATGTCTAATCCACTGCAGATGGAAAAAAAATGAATATAACATGTCTTTATCCACTTTCACATGGCTAAATGCTAGTAAATACTTTAAGCCAGCTAACTTTGTTCAGTACTTACTATGAATCTATTCTGCCAATAGAATTCCTTCACAAAGTCAATAAATCAATGTAGGGGAATGGTTGTTGGTTCCTGTACTTTTCCTTTATCAGACATGAGCAAATACTCTATAATTTAAAGTCACTTGTAAAGGTCATAATTATAAACATGAACAACAAAAACGCATGTAACTTCCCCATCTATTACCTGGATATATGATAGCATGGAACTTCAGTTCAAGGGGAGAGGCAATGCTCATACATGTCATGTACCTTATAATGATGACAAGCAACAACTAAGGTAGGTAACCAAGACTGATACCTGAGTAACATTTGATATCTCCAAATGTAGTAGGGGAGGGAGAGAATAGAATGTGACATAATGAATATCTTGTACTCCCATGTTAAAGTGGAATCAAGCTACAAAGAATCAACCCTGAGTTAATCTAGATAGTTACTTGGGAGAGCTATGTAAAACTATCTAGAATTAAATAAAGTGAATAAATGGTGTGGTTTAAATTTTTTTTATTGAAAAGTAGTCTTTGTAGTCTAGAACAGAACACATTTGTCACAATAGGGGAAAAAATTATTCTATTTGAAGGAAACCAACAAGTTTTGAAGGTCACCAGATTATTATGCCACTATGTAATTTCTGAGTAACAAATGGTGTACCATCATTCTTCCCTTGATAATTGATAATTGAGGCAAAAATAATTTTTAATTTCATAAGCAGAGTCGAGCTTATTTAAGGAACAAAATGAGTCAAAGCACATCTGGTCCCTTTTCAGTTTTATGGACTATTCTTCAGAAGTATGTATCCACAGCTCAGGAAGAAAGGATAGTGAGAAATAAACTGCAGAAGTGAAAAGATGACCTATGTTTTCCCCCTATGTATGATAACAGTCTTCATTTGAAGGGTTCCATGTCAGTATGATTCTCTGTGACTCAGATTTAAGAGAGAAAAGGGAAAAAAGTAAATGTGAAGAGGTCCCATAGTGAACAAAATAAAATGATGATATACTTAGAAAAACACACTCCCTTTTCATTTTTAACAAGGGGGAAAGGGAGCAGCTGGCAAGAAATTTAGGTAGACAATGGAATAACACTCCTTGAGTGAGCATTCTTTGTAGCATGAGGGTAAAAAAAAAGTAACAAAGAGCTAGATTCTGAATAGTTACTTCTATTTTCCATGCCCTTGGAACAATTTAGGACCATGGTGGTATAAAATAAAAGTTTAAGGGGGAAAAAGTTGAGGGAGAGACTAGAATGTGACATAATGAATATCTTATATTCCCATGTTAAAGTGGAATCAAGCTATGAAGAATCAGCACCAAGTTAATCTAGATAGTTACTTGGGAGAGCTATGTAAAACTATCTAGAATTAAATTAAGTGAATAAATGTTGTAGTTTTAAATTTTTTATTGAAAAGTAGTCTTTGTATTCTAGAATAGAACACATTTGTCACAATAGGGGAAAAAATTGTTCTATTTGAAGGAAACCAACAAGTTTTGAAGGTCACCCAGATTTCTATGCTACTATGTAATTTTTGAGTAACAATTTCTGAGAATACTCTGGACTCATCAAGGCATTGGACCTCAAACTAGAGCACTGAGCTATAATTCCAGTCTTCTAGAGGAGAAATAAGATCTTTCCTAGTCATAAGGTCATAAGCTCAGTGAAGAACCAAAGCCAAAGGGAGATTTACAATCATGAACTATTAAATGGTACATGTCATTCTCATAACATAGGGAAAGGGGGCCCTCTTTCCATTTCCATTTTCCTTCTAAAGAAGTATCATAAACTTTAAGGCCTATATAGATTAAAGAGATTCATCAGAATGTAGGGGTGGTTGATCCTTCAGCATTAAGAAGTTCCCATGTAAGGGAAGTCCAAACTACAGGATGGTAATGAAATTCATCAGGATTACAGAAGCACTAGGGGGTGAAAGTGTAAATTACAGGAAAAGAAAAATGAATTTTATCAAATATATTGGAATAATGTGAATAATTTATTTTGGTCTTACATTTCATGGGAGTAAATGTTTTCTGAATATGATATGCATTATTAACTCACATAGGATACTTACATAGGATCAGGGACCCTTTAAACTAATTTGTAGATAAATATATATGAGATACATTCTTATGGAATGGAGATAACATTGCCCCCAAAAAGGAATTGAAGTAGAGAGAATCCCTTAAGATTGAATATAATCAATATATAAATCCAGTCTGGCAAATTGGATCATAGATTACACATACATAAAATTAAGAACCATATATTTTTTCAGTCCTATGAAACAAACTTCAAGAATCTATGATTTTATCAAAGGAATTCCTAATATCAATACAAACTGAAAAATAGGTTGTTATGGTCAAAAAACCAATTTATTACCTTTTAGCCGTAATTCTAGAGATGAGTTTCTCCTACTCTAGTTAAATTGTTACTTATGCATCTTAGTCTAGTACATGCTCTAAGGATATTTTAGGGTCACAATTGATTTCTTAATCCAAGAATAAAGTCATTCCTACTGAATTTTATCTCACTAGATTCAGCCAAATTTTCTAAGACGCTGTCAAAATCATTTTGGATATTGGTTGTCATCTAGTATGTGAGATATCTCTTCCATTTTTACCAACCTGATCAGCATGACTTATGCATCCTTATCCAAATTATTAATAAACATGTTAAACCAGCGCAGGAGAAAGCACAGAACCCTGGTCATTCCAATGGAGCCTTTCTGCCTAGCTGATCTTGAAGTCAGTTCTTCCTGAAAACCTTTCCCAACTTAGCAAGATGTGTCAGAATGTAGGGTCCATGGACTTAGCTGAAGTTCTATACACCTCTACATAAAAATGAATTCAAATGGGTATTTAGTATAATATAAAAAACTTTTAAAATGCACATCTTTGAGACTTAGTTAGCAAGTGCCCATCATAAGACAGACAATAATGAACTACCTGTCTCTTTCCTGCATTCTTCCCTCATTTTCAGCCTGTAACAGAAGAGTTCTCTGACTTGAATTTTGGGAGGCAGTTAATAAGATAATTTGAGGGCAAATTCTGGCATTAGCCAGATACTGTTTCTTTACTTGTCATTGAGAGATTATTTTATTTGCTGCATAGAATGTTCTTCTAAGTAAACACAACAGATACAAAAGACAGGCGGAAAAAGGCATAGTTTTGAAAGCTTTCCATAAATTGCTGAAATTATTTACTTTTTTCATTTATTGCAGGTAAAATTTCAAAGTCAGTCTGTCTGATTTGTATCATTACTGTTGCCATCCCTAAAAAATATATCTAGAAGGACATTTTAGCCACATGGCAATTCAACTTTTAAAAATCCAGCTGGTTCAACTTTAAATTGACATTTCATTTGGGAGAAAAGCATGTGTTTCTTCTGTTTGCAAGAACAGAAGTAGCATTATGTGAAGTTTCTCTCATGTGATGACCTAAAAGAGCTGATGAAGAACAGGTTGTTAACAAGGCCTCTAACTCCATCTACATCTAATAGTGATTACTAGACATGGGCAATGTATTTGAATGTGAGCCTTCTGGGAATGCTGTCTATCATAGGCACTAACAAGGGCATAGAATCACACAATCTAATTTAGAAGCAATATCAGCGGCCATGTGACCAAAATATCATACCTGAATAGCAATCCCTTGTTTGTCCCTGGCAATTTAAAAATCTTTGTTCAAAGACTTACTGTGAAAATCCACTATATTCCCAAAGCAGCCCATTCCATTTTGGAATAGCTCTAATTGTAATGTCATTTTTCCTGACTTCAAATTTATATTTGTTTTCATGTCACTCACTGCTCCTTTTTCTACCCTCTGGGGTCAACCAGGGTAAGTCTCTCTTCTACATGACAGCCTTTAGACTACTTGAAGAGAGTTAACATATCTTCTCCAAGAGTACTCTTTTCTAAACTAAACATTCTCAGTTCTATTCAGTTTCCCTTGGCATGAACTAATGACCATTTATAATCCCACTCACTGTCCTTTAGGCAACTTGTTTCATATGGAGAATTAGTTATTTTAGCTTGGAAGAGTTAAAAATCAAGACAACAAAAATATTAATTTAAATTAGATGGAGAAATTTGTCTTGTATAAGAGAACAAGTATTAAGAAGATTCATATGGAATAATCTCAAGGCCCGTTAGCATTGTCCTCTGGATGTTCTCCTGTTTATTAATGTCCTTCCTAAAATGTGAATTGTGATGTTGACACTAACAGTGACTTCTCCCTCTCTGCCTATTCAAATTCTTCTATTTCTTTAAGGCTCAGCTTAGATGTAACCTTCTCTATGAAGTCTTCCCTGATCTCCCAGAGAAAAGTAAGTTCTTCCCTCCTCAAGTCTTTCTAGAAAAGCATACCTGGACTTCTTTGTCCATATTACATTCAACCTTTTAAGTGTTTCTGTATATATTGCTATATCTTGCTAGATTCAAAGTTCCTACAAGACCAACACTGGATCATTTTCATGACTCAGCTCTAGGACTTGTACATATACAGCAGACAGTATATAATGCAATGAATTAAATTAAAATCTGTAGGATATAAACATCCCTTTTCTGACAGCAGTTAAATTGTCAGCATTTAATGCCAAAATAAAGTTTTTATAGCTTTAAAAAAACATTGCTCATTAATATCTACTGCATTGATATACTCATGCAAATATCATTAATATTTACTACAGGTAAAATTCTATTCATTCAACAATTATTTATCAAGCTCTGCCATTCACTGATTTACAGTGGAAAAACAAGATCTTAAGGCTTTCATGGTATTGGAGAGAAAGTGAACAAAATGCAGGCCTGAAACTGGGGAAAACCACAAGCAGAGATACAAAGTTGCACCTTAATTTTTTAAATGTAGAGGTAAGAGTTGAAGTTCTACAACTGGGTATAAAGAACAAGGTATAACATGAGAAGATCATAGAGCCAATGACATAAACTTGGGGGAAAATCACCTTTAAGGAAGAGGAAGAAAAACCAGGAAAGGAAACAGAAGCTCTCCCCTTTCTCCCTCTCCAAAACCCTAACTCTATCATAAAATACACATTTTAAGACATACAAGAAAACCATCTAAAGATTTTTAATAATGCCAGAGAAAATGTACTAAACCTTACCAACCCATTCACCCTCTCAGATACTAAAATAGATAATCCACCAGAGGTAAAGATGGACACTTCAGAAATGAAAATTCATGTTGCTATCCATGCCAATTACAAAGAATTATGTGATATATAAAACTTTGAAGTTTTTTTTGAAATAATTTGCATGATTTCTTCTGTATTACATTAATTCATTTAATATTTTCCAAGGGCCTGTTAAGTCCCAGATTTTGTGATAGGTACAGTGGGGGTATCCAGAGTACAAGTAGAGCTGTGCCTGGCATATGAATGGGAAGAATATCTCATTTTGGGAACTTTATGGACCAGGGAGCTGGAATGAGTCATGGAGGCATAAAAATTAGCATCTATGATTTCTTTAAAAACAACAACAAAAACTGAGGCACATATATACATACATAGAATCAGTCTGCCAAGTGCTAATTGTCTGCTTGGATCTCCTTCCTTACTTTCATCCAGCTCAGGTTGCAAGCAGTCTTTTTCAAGGTTTATAAAATTTTCTTTTTAACTAGATTTCACATATATATATATATATATGTATGTATATATATATATATAAATTGGTGTAGTAGATGTATTAACATTTGGAGGCAAAGCACAGCTCTAGTACTAACTTAGACAACTTTAAGTAAATCATCTAACTTCTGTGAATCTCAGTTTGTTCATTTGTAAATGATGGGGTTGAACTAATTGACTTCTAACCTCCTTTCCAGTTCTAAATCTATAATCCTATGCATTTATTCGATTTGGGAAAGAAAATAAACATTTATTGAGCAATTTAAAAAGTCTTTTTTGTTCCCCAAGACAACCCTAGGAGGCAAGTACTATTTCTATACCTGCTTTATAGTTGAGAAAATGAAAGCCAACAGGGGTCTTTTGTTCAGATGCATCCAATTAGTGAATGAAGGCAGATTTGAATTCAAGTCTACCAGGCTCAGGGTTCTATCTGTGGCACCATCCAGCTGGCAAGATGAATGATGATTTAGTGTGTACTCCAAATATCACAGATATTAGGAATTTTAAGTTTACACTGGAGACAAGATTTTTGTTTTGTTTTGTTTTAAGATAGGTGAACTGTAATTTCAAGGTGTAGGAAATTTCTAGATGTAATGTCTGACTCCCTACATAGATATACATCAGAAATTTATTAGATCATTATAAATTGAAAGCCTTAGTGACATGCCTGGGGCACTAAGAAGTTAAGTGATCTGTCCAGTATCATCCAGCTAGTGTCTGAGATAAGGTTCAAACTCCAAGGTGCTGATTAACCACCTAGCCAGACTGCCACTCAGACAAGATAGCTTCTACAGAAGTTAAATAGCAATAAGAGGTTATACCCATAAGTGCTAAAGCATCAACAATTTAGAGCTACAAGGAGCTTCACATGCCACCTAATCAAAACCCCTCTTTTTACAGATGAGAACAATGAGACTAAAAGACCTTTCCTCAAGGCCACACAAGAAGTAAGGAATAAAGGAAAGTTTTGAACCCAGATCATCTAGCTTTAGAGCCAATACTCCCAATACATAACAGGCTGTGAGGAATATATAAGTTCAAGGAGATCAGAGCAGAGATTTTTATATAGTAAGCTATAGAAATTAAAGAAAGCTTCATAGTCAAGGTGGAGTCTTGAAGAATAAACCAATTTTTTCCTAACAATCAAATAATCAATAATTAATCAAAAATGTTTTTAAATAACAAGCACCATACCCTTTGATCCAGCAGTGTCTCTATTGGGTCGGCATCTCAAAGAGATCATAAAAGAGTGAAAAGGCAAAAAATGTTTGTAGCAGCCCTTTTTGTAGTGGCAAGGAACTGGAAATTGAGTTGATACTCCTCATTTGAATGTAATGGTACATGAAAGTATTGGAATATTATTGTGCTCTAAGAAATGATGAGCAAGCTGATTTCAGAAAAACCTGAAAAGACTTGCATGAATTGATGCTGAGTGAAATAAGCAGAGCCAAGAGAATATTGTACACAGAAACAAAAAGATTATATGATGATCAACTGTGATGGATTTGGGTCTGCTTAAGCAATTCAATGATTCAAGGCAATTCCAATAAATTTGGAACGGAAGGAGCCATTCCCATCCAAAGAGTAAATTATGGAGACTGAATATGGATCGAAGCACAGCATTTTCACCTTATTAGTTTGTATATTTGTTTCCTTGTGTTATTTTTCTCTTTTGGTCTGATTTTCTTGTACAACCTGAAAAATCTGGGAATATGTTTAAAAGAATTGCACATATTTAATCTATACCAGATTACTTACTGTCTTGGGGAGGAGGGAAGGTAACAGGGAAAGAGAAAAATTTGAATCACAAAAGTCTTATAAAAATGAATTTTGAAAACTATCTTTACTTGTATTTGGAAAAACAAAACACCATTGAAATTTTTTTAAAAAGTGTTTCTCTAGCTTATGTTTAATTTTTTAAAAAGAATCCAAATATTAATAGCAACAGCAAACCTACCCATTAGTTTCATCAAAACACTTCACCTTATTATTACTGTTAATTATTATGATTCTTCGGTTAAGATGACCAACTTTAATAATCAGAACACTTTTTTTTAATTATGTAAGCAGCATAACACGATTATTATAGCAAGCATCTACCATAAAATAAGCCCATGAATTACACAGTAGCGTTCCATGCCTTGGTGTTCACTTCTTAAATTGTAAGCATTGAACTCCAGTCTGAGTCTATGAGTCTGCACTTCCCCCTTTTCCAAATCTTTCCGCAGGGCACTTCCTCAGGCTCACCTCCTTTGGGGGTTCTTTCCACCAGTTAAGGCTAATGTCTCAGATTCCAGAATAGAATCTCACTTATCATCCCCAAAGGGACAGGCACATCACCTAGGACCCCGAACTACTTGGATTGTACAGACCCTAGCTTGGAGCTCCTGCGCCACGCCTACCCATCTCTCTTCCCGCCCACCCACCCCACTTCTTCGCCCCAGCATCCCTTATCATGCACGCATTGGAGAGGGAGCTCAATTCGTGACCACCTCCGCACCGTGGATCTGCCTGGAAGGGGAATAGCTGGGATTAGCCCTCTGCAGGGGAGACCAGGGAGGATCCGCCCGGTGGCTTTGGCTGTGGCGGTGGGTCACGTGGGACGGCGGGGGCGGAGCGTCTAGGCAGGCCCTGGGTGGGTGGAGAAAACAAAGCCCCCAGCTGTCAGCGGAGGGAGAGCTAAAGCAGCGGCTGCGGAGCAGGTGAGTCAAGTGCACTGAAGCCCCGCGGGTACCCCCAGCTCCCTCTCCCCTCCTCCGCTCGCCTTGGAATCGCATCCTTCTCTTAAAGCCGTGCTTTAGGACCTCCATGCAAAGGGACGGGGCGGCGGGGAGCGTCTGCTGCGGAGCT
The DNA here is from genome assembly GCA_023553655.1 of Myrmecobius fasciatus. Classification (NCBI taxonomy): domain Eukaryota; kingdom Metazoa; phylum Chordata; class Mammalia; order Dasyuromorphia; family Myrmecobiidae; genus Myrmecobius; species Myrmecobius fasciatus. The sequence continues at coordinate 224,354 of JAJPUD010001867.1, forward strand.
GAACGGTTCAAGAAGTTGCGAGTTGCCACCCTGGAAGCCCCGGGGCGCATAGCCCCCCGGCCCCTGCCGGCTGGCTTCCTCTGTCGGGCTAATGGGCTCTGCGCACCTTCTGAGCTCTGAGCAGACACCCGGGCTTGCCACGCTGGCAGGAGCCGTCGGGAGTGACTGGCGCTGGGATAGGAGACCGGAGTTGAGGGTTAGGGTACTTGGGGAGATTGGGAAGGCAGAATTGAACAGGACCAGTCTGGGTCCCTGGCTCCCTAGTTGCAGTCGTCTTACCTGGGCGCCGGGGAAGCCTATCATGGGGTGCGCAAAGCATACGGGGCGCTGACCAGGAAGTCCTGTAAGGCTTAGGGACTCGCGATCCTGGAACCCGCCGGGACTCTTATCTTGCGGGGGTCTCTGCTTCTGCCTCTCTGCACCCATCGTCCCCACCTTGGAGTTGTCCCTGAGGCAGGGCTGCAGGGAAGCCTGCGCTCGCCTTGGCCAAGTCTGGCACCGAGAACCGACGGAATCTCTTCGCCCTTTGGTGGCTGTCTATTTTAAGGGGCATGGAAGGGTGCGGGGAGGGGGGCGGAGAGGACTGCTCATTTTACTGGGCAGCCCTGGCATTCACAGTGCTGCTCTGGCTCCGCGCGAGTGAGGAGTAAAGGAAATTAATTGGCTAGCTCATTAAACTGAGAATTAAACTGGCTCAGCTTGCTACAAGTAGCTAGGGAGCTGTGGCCAGAGCTACTGGAGTGTTCCCCACTCACAGCTGGAAATCTCCCCATCCCAGCGACTTTTGAGGAGGTCCCTGTCTGATCTGAATAGTCTTATGAAGTCCTTGAAGTGGGGGCCATAGGAGAAAAACGTGGACATAAGTTCCTTAAGGGACTTAGGAGGACCTGGAGTATGTATGACTTTAAAACACTGGCCTTTCTGTTTACTCCCCTTCACTAGGATCCTCCCCTCCTTTGGTTACTGGAGATCTTTTATAAAAACAGTACGAATTTACTAAAAGTTGCAAACACTATAGACCAGGAAAGGGTCTCCCTCTTCTAAAACTCTTAAAGTATGCTTGAAAAATTAGTCGGACCCCTATTGTTGGAGGATCTAACATCCCAGTGTCCTGAACAGCATCTCCTCTTAGTCTTTCTTCTAAATCCAGACCATTTGAGCCAGTAGAAGGTCTGTAAACTTTGCTGGATGGTTTTAGTTTATCTCTAATGATCTGTGAGTTTTCGACTAATTAAAATACTGGATTTGTCATCCTAAACTAAGCAGTGCCTATGGTTTGGTGCTTCCTGTTGATTAGCATAGTATCGGCCCTTAGGCCAATTCTGAGGCGGTTGAGGTATTGTTCCAGCTTACCTAGGGTGTAGTAGTTAGTTCTTATCTTAAGATTTATTGTTACACTACTTCAAAGAGGATTTAGGGCTACTTAGAGAATACAAAGTAAGTTTTTGAGTGGTTAGTAACCACTATTGGAGATCTACCTAGTTCCATGGAAAGCTTGCTTTAGAGTCAGCAACTGAGTTTGAATGTTAACTCTGATGCATTACATGTGTGATATTGACCAAACCTATTTTTTGCTTTTGAACGCCAATTACCCTTCCCCTCCTCCCATTTTATAAAAGAGGAAATTTCCACTTTCAAATAATTTCAAAAGATGAAGTAGCTACCAGGCACTTAAGTAGAGTAGAATTCCACAACTTGACCTAAAAGGGAGGGGGGTGGGGAGAGGATAGAAAAGGAGAGAAGGAGAAAAGGGGAGAGAGAGAAGGAGAGAAGGGAAAAGAGAGATGGAAGAGAGAGAGAGAGAAGGGGAGAAGAGATACACACAGATCGAGAGAAAGAGGGAGAGTGCTCAAGCGAGGGTGAGCAAAAGTACACTTATTTTGCTTAATAATATGACATAGCAATGTCCCTCTTTGCCAGAGGGATTTTCTGCCAAACTAATTTAAACATTAGGAATGAGAGATGTGTCAGCAATACCAAGTTTTGAAAAGATTAGGGAGTGTCCCTGGCCCACATTGTGTGAGTTTAAGACATCACACCTTGAATTGAAATTCTTATGCTCTTAAAAGACAACTGAGCAAGTGAAAACCAGCTGTGCCAAAGAAAATGCCAGTTTGACTACTTGGGTAGGTAAAGAAAAAAGTCACACTGATGTATTAATGCTGCCCATAGAATGTTTTGGAACAGGAAAACTAATGGTCTTTTTGAGGACTGCCTTTTTCCCTAATATCCTCCTCCTGTACTGTCTCCTATTTAAAAGACTTAAAATTGCTGTCAGAATGGCACTTAATTCTTGCACCATTGTTGAGGAACATGTGGAAGAAACTTTACATCTGAGTAGTGACTAATGCAAAGAGTTGGTGTGATGGTAAAACCTAATAGGAAATGCACCCCAGGCAGCAACACGATTTAGTGGAGGTGGGGCTTATATATATTTATATAGTTTAAAATATTTACGCATCTATACATATCAGGCTCCTTTGGAAACTACATTATTTTCATTTGTTTCTTTCTTTTTTAATGTCTAGTTCTCAATGTGTTTGCTTGTCAGAGCCTCTTCCCAGCTCAGCCACCCTCTTACACTGGCTCATTTAGAACTCAAACCTCATAGTCATTCAGGGAAAAAGTAAAAAATAAAAAATAAAAAATTACATAACAAAAAAGTTAATGAAATTGTAATATATTACAGTAGATAAGTTGGTTCATACTTCTTATGAACATTTTTTTTAGCGTGGGAAAACTCCATTGACTGTTCTGTCATTGAATGGATCAACAAATCTTACCAGCTAGGTTATTCTTCCATTGTGACTGTCAGAATCCCTCTCTTGTGCTTTTTACTAAAGTACTGGGGGTAAGTCAGATAGCATGGTATAGTACTAACCATTAATTTTAGAAGAAGACATGAGGTTCAAAGTGGTTTTGTCCCTCCCTATCTCTGTGACTTTGATTACCTTATTAAATTTCTCTGAACCCCATTTGAATTTCTGCATTATATAATGACAGAGTTGGTTCATAATTTAGACTGGTCCTCAGATAACAATGCCTCCTACATAGTAAGTGTTTAGTAAAAGCTTATCCATTAATTGATTGGTTAGTTGATGAAATGATGTCTAAGGCCCCTTCTGGCACTTAAACTTAGGCCCTCTAATAGGATTTATTTAAATAGAAAGTGTTGTGCTTGGCTTTCATCAATAATTTTAACCCATATATAACTTTTATTCATCCCAAAATATGATGCTGAATTTAGTATCTTTCACTGCTTCATTTCATTGATGTGTGGGTACTTTTTTCATGATAAGAAATCACAAACCTTCTGTCCCTTAGTAGATAATCTGTAACTGTGATTGAAAACAAAATAAAACAAATCTAAAAAACAAACAAACAAAAACACTCCATGATCACTTTTCTGGTTGTGAACCTTTCTAAGCTTCGCTTCTGATGATAGTTGCATAATCTTCTACTAGAGTCCTCAAAATCTTTCTAGCTTGGAATGACATGTCAGAGTATATGAAAAAATCTTTGAGAATCCAGGATCCTCTCTGTGATACAATGAGAAGAGGCTTGTAGTTGAGATTTTTTAAATTCCCTTTTTAAAAAAATCTTTTCTTTCTCTCTTTTTTTTGGGGGGGGGTGCTGTGGTAGTGGTGAGGCAATTGATGTTAAGTGACTTTCCTAGAGTCACATAGGTATTAAGTCTCCTGACTCTAAGGCTGGTATTCTAATCACTGCATAATCTAGCTGCCCTTAAGCTCTCTTTTGGAAAATATTATGGGGGGGGGGGGGGAACAGCTACTTAGTGAGGTAGATATAGCTCCGGGTCAGGAAGATCTGAGTTCAAATGTAGTCTCAGACACTTACTAGCTTTGTAATCTTGGTTGTCACTTCACTTTCCTCATCTGTAAAATGAGCTAGAAAAGGAAATGGAGGACAAATCATTTCAGTATCTTTGTCAAGAAACCCCCTAATGGGGCATGAAGAGTAAGACATGACTGAAACAATCCAACAGTGGCAGCATACAAAAAAGGCAAAAAAAAAAAAAAAAAAAAAACCAAAACTTATTCCATCCCTATAATCAACATGTAAACTTGACACAAGGATTTCCACAAAGTTACACTTTTATTTCCTTATGTTTTCCTTTTAGTTTTTATGCCTCATACCTCACCCTTTCAATTATTACCATTTTCTAGCTTTTTTTCCTTACTTGTAATGTTTTCGTTATACTTGATAGCTTCCAACTTAAATAATTTTTAATCTATTCCTTGGAATTTGGAATATAGCATTTCACAGAATCATAAAGCTAGATGAGACTTCAGAAGCTAACTAGATCATCTTCCTCATTTTTCAAATACAGAAACTGAAGCAAAGGGAGGCTATGTGACTGGTTAGTTGGTTGTCACACGCATAATTAGATTTGGTTCTGAACCAAGGTCTTTGACTCCAGAATGTTGAATTGTTTTTTCTACTGTATAAAAATAATTTCATTGAGTATCAGTTAACAATTGCTCCAGGTCTCCATTGGTAAGTCACTTAAATTTTTAATTCCTCAGTTTCTTCATATAAAAATGAGAACATTGGAAATATGATCCCTTCTAGCTTCAAATCTATAATCTTAAAGGATGAAGAACTATTGTAAGAAATGACCAATAAGATGATTTCAGAGAGATCTAGAGAGACTTACATGAACTGATGATGCTAAGTGAAATGAGCCAAACCAGGAGATCATTATACACAGCAACAAGACTATACAATGATCAATTATCATGGACATAGCTCTCTTCAAGGATGAGATAATTCAAACCAATTCCAATTATTCAGTGATGAAGAGAGCCATCTACACCCAAAGAGAGGTGGGAACTGAGTGTGGACCACAACATAGAATTTTCATTTTTTCTCTTGTTTCTTGCATTTTGTTTGCTTTCTCAGGTTTTTTTTTCTTCCTTCTTGATCTGATTTTTCTTTGCAGCAAGATAACTGTATACATGTATTAGAATTAACATATTTTAACATATTTAACATGTATTGGACTACCTGCCATCTAGGGGAGAGGGAGGGGAAAGGAGGGGAAAATTTGGAAGAGAAGGTTTTGCAAGGGTCAGTGGTGAAAAATTACCCTTGCATATGTTTTGTGAATAAAAAGCTTTAATAAAATTTTTTTTAAAAAATGGATGAGGAACTATCCTTACCCAGGCACTTGAGAACATTGCTGATACCCACAACAGAGGAATAAATTTAGATCTAGGTTTTCTGAAAACTATAATGAAAAGGTTTTGTCTTGCAAGTGTCACTTCCACTAATATGGGACTGGATGGAGGGGCCAAAGAAGAAACTATTCCACAGTTTACTCTGATATCCCAGAAGGGCAATATCAGTCAAATAATATTTTCTCCTCTTTTCTCATCTATTTCCACAGATCTCCCTTATTTCTTTTTCTTTTTTTTTTTTGAGACATTCAAACCTATTTGGGGGGGGGAGGAAGGGAAGTAGAATTTGGGGTAAATATTAGTAGCTATTCTGCAGTTTTTAGTTTTAGAGGGTTGATTGGGGCACTGAGAAAAATAAGTGACTTGCCCAGAATCATATGGCCAGTACATGTGAGAAGGAGGATTTGAATCCAGGTTTTGCTTCCACTGTCCACCAGCTTTTTACCACCATAATGGGCTACCCTGTCCCCCGATTTATCTCCTACCTTTATCACTGCAAAACAAACCAAAAAAGTTTGACTAAACTCTATATAAAATTGAATTTGCTCCAAAACTTGAAAGTTAAGTTATTGCAGGGGGAAGAGATGGCAAGTGAAGGGGTACTCATACTTATTGTGTTACTTCTAGCAAAAGAAAATCAGGCAGATTATTGATTAACATATCTTGAGAGCACTTTTTTATCTACTTTCACTTCTTTTGAAGCTGTTATTGTTTTGTTCAGTAATATTGGATTCTTTGTGACCCCATTTGGAATTTTATTAGTAATGATACTGGAGTGATTTGCCATTTCTTTCTCCAGCTCATTTTACAGATGAAGAAACTAAGGCAAAATGGTTAAATGACTGCTAGCTAAGTATCTGAGACCAAATTTGAACTCTTGTCTTCCTGACTCTGGATCCAATATTCTATCCACTGCACCAAGTAGCTCTTCTCTTTTGAATTTAGACATTTGCAAAATTATATTCATGTGTCCTGGAAATATATATCAATTCTTTTCCTTTCTAAACCACCTACAAATAACTTCCTAATTATTTTGGTGATCCATAGTACAATATATACAGTCAATCAGTGAGAGAAAACCTCATAGGATTATAGCTTTAGAATGGAAAAAATAGTTGGGTAATCCAGAATGGTTAATTGCTTACATAAGAAGTTAGTGATATGGTCTAATGAATATAGATCTTACAGAAATTTCATGCTTTGGACAAAACTTGAACTGAATTTATAAGCCTCACTATGTAATTGCAAACCATTATCTAGTCTTTAAATCAGGAACTCTCTGGACTTCAAATTAAGGTTACAATCTGTTACAAGAAAAGGTACAATTTGTAATGTTAATAAAATAGCTTTTAAAAAAATTTTTGCAATTTATTCTTTTTTTTCCAATGAGTAATTCAAATTAGTTCTTCTGATTAATCCAAATTAGTGATCCTCTGAACTTAGTCACTGAAGATTTTATAGCTTAACTAAGATAGAAGGATATCTGATTCTGATACTTAACACCTGCTAATTTTACAAAATTCATTTGAACAGTAAATATATAACACAAGAGAAGTCTACTAAAATTATGGCAAACAAAATAATTTTACTTATTCAAAATTATCAGCACAATTAATTCCAGAGAAACTCATTTACAAAAACCACATAATAAAAACAGCTTTTTATTATTGATGTATTTTTATATATTAAGGACAAAGCAATAAGATTCTCTCTAGACTCACTCTCTGCTTCATTAATTCCAGTGCAACACATTCTATTTATTAAAATAGCTCAATACTAATTTAAAACATTAGTCCTCAACTTTTCCACCCAATGATGACACAATTAATGTTTCTGAATTAAATATTCCTGTTACAGCTCTTCTAATCTCACAGAGTGTTTGTTTTCCTATCCCATCGTTTGTATGTTAATTTGTAGAAGAGGCAAATTGATTTCCTAATTTAACTGGTTTGGTCAGAAGGTAAATTTCTGAACTTAAATAAATACCAATAGCTGTGATCAAATCCATAGCACCCAGTTTGGGGAATATATATCCTTGAAATAATTTTAACTATACAAGTTATGTTACATTTACATCCAGAGAAACTGATTTGTTAACTTCAGTAAATGGTTAAAATGCATCATTAAGTATACTCCAAAATGATAACCAACAATAATCAATAAGCATTATTAAACACTTGCTATACATCAGTCACTGTGCCAGATTTTGGGGATACAGAAACAAAAATGGGGCAGCCCCTCCCTCAAGAATCTGACATTCTCTCCAGAGAAAGAATTGTGAAGTATGAATGCAGATTGAAGTTGTGCTTTTTTTTTTCTGCCTTTTTCTTTCTTGTGTTTTTCCTTTTTGTTCTGATTCTTCTTTTACATGATTAATATAGAAATATGTTTAATATGATTTAATAAACAGATTGCTGTCTTGGAGAATGGGGAGGGAGAGGAATAGGAGAAAAAATGAAAATCAAAATGTCAAGTAGATATTGCATAGATATCAAAAAACTAATTTTAAATACATTTTTTATTTTCATTTTTTTCTCATTTTATTTTTCCAAATACATATCAAGATAGTCTTCCATGTTTCATTTTTGTAAGACTTGGTGTTCCAATTTTTTTCCCCTCCCTCCCTTACTTACCCCTTCTACAAGAGAATAAACAATCTGTTATAGGTTAAACATGTGTATTCTTTGAAGCATATTAAATACATTTTTTAAAAAGAAAAAGAAACTTGTATTCTACTAAGGAAAAGCAGCATGTTCACAGATAACTGAATATAGAGTAGGAGTAGGGCTAAGGACTGGACCTGTGATTTCATTGATATAGAAAGTTCTCAGTTGAGTAAATTCTATTAAGTCACATTAGCACTCTTTCCAAATTTATGGTCTTAAAAGAGTTTCCTAGAGGATTGAGGAGTTGTGACTTGCCTAGAGTCATGCAGGCAGTATATCTAAGATTCAAGATTGGAGAATAATTCTTCCTGGGTTTTTTGGGGTCAGCTTTCTATTCAGTATATGACAATGCCATTCATATATAAAGTGTGTGTACATTATACACATATACATATATTACTGGGGTATATATACATATATGTATTGACTTACACATATGTATTTGTGTGTATATGTATATGTATGTGTGTGTGTGTGTGTGTTCAATTATGCCTGACTCTCATTTCCCCATTTTGGCGTTTTCTTGACAAAAATACTAGAGTGGTTAGCCATTTCCTTCTCCAGATCATTTTACAAATGAACATTTAGGGCACACTGCATTAACTGACTTTCTCAGGGTCACATAGCTACTAAGTAAGTGTCTGAAGACAAATTTGAATTCAAGAAGGTGAATCTTCCTGAATCCAAGCCCAGTGCTTTATTCTTATTCTTATTTGCCATATCTCTCAAAAGCCTTTGTCAAATAAGTATGCTTTTCCAGAAATTTAGCCTGTCATTGCTTCAAAGGTTGAAGTTGAGTGTTTTTTCACATGTTGGAGCCTTCCATGAATTAGTGTTACAATTGTCAATGCTTATTCCAGAATTTTGACTATAGGTAAAAGGGGGGGGGATTAATTTACTACTGTTGCAACTCAATATTTTATTTTTCCAAAAAGAACATATTTTATCTTAAGGATATGAAACTACAGATTTTTACTTACATTACACTTTGGCTGACGACATTAAGAAACTTGATAGAATATAAATACAATTACTAACAGTAGTCAAGAATTATTCTACATTCTGTTATAGATAGCTTTGATCCTGATTGGAATTTAGCTGAAAAATAATTCTACGGCATGGCTGATTTAGTTTAATTTTTAAGACTTCTAAATAATCAAGGAAGCATGGGATTGTATTGGATTTGAGGTAGTCATTAGTTCATTTGCCATCGGTACAACCTCTACATAAATATGATAAAATAAATATTGAAGAAGGCAAGTTTGAAATTGGGAAACTCCTGGAATAATTTCATGTTAGAACTTAAGATGACTTGAAGTATCTTTACAAAACTTCCTTCTGTTAAAAGAACTTCCACTTTTTTTTTCAATGTAAACTGTTGGCTTTAAACTGTTTGATAATTCATAACTATCTCTGAGGATTTCTTTGAAATGGGGGTTCTTAGTTTCTTTGTGTGTATCATGAACCTTGTCTCAGAATAATGTTTAAAAAACATTAATCTAAAAAAAATAATAATAATAAATTTTTTTAAGTGGCTGGGGCAGCTAGATGATACAGTGGATACAGTGCTGACCCTGGAGTAACTGAGTTCAAATCTGTCCAGGATGCTTAATACCTACTAGCTGTGTGTTTCTGGGCAAGACACTTAACCCCAATTGCTTCCTGTCCCCCACACCACGCTAGAACATGAAACATAAAATACATAGGAATATAAAGGAAACTTTTTATATTGAAATATAATTATAAAAATATATATAAAACAAATTTTTGAAAAATTTCCTGCACTCCAGTTTTCAAATTTTTTAAAAAGCTTTTTATTTTCAAAATATACCCATAGTTTTCAACATTCACCCTTACAAAACCTTGTTTTCCAAAAATTTTTCCCTCCCTTTCCCCTACCCTCTCCCTTATATGGCAAGTAATTCAATATATGTCAAACATGTGTATTTCTTCTATGTATTATTTCCACAATTATCATGCTGCACTAGAAAAATTAGATCAAAAAGAAAAAAATGAGAAAGAAAACAAAATGCAAGCAAACAACAACAAAATAAAGTGAAAATACTATGTTGTGATTTTTTTTTTTTTGGAAAAAAACTTTCTCAATGTCAAAAGAAAAGAATTTCTTTTTTTTTAATTTTATTTGCATAACATATGTGTGGGTAATTCTTCAACAATAACCCTTACATAGCTTTCCGTTACAAATTTTCCCCCCAACTCCCCACCCCTCCCCTAGATGGCAGGATATCCACTACATGTTAATTATGTTAAAATATTGGCAAATCGAATATATGTATACATATTTCCAAACTTATCATTGGTGTGCAAGAAAAATCTTATCTACACAAACGATATATCAGATAAAGGAAACACAATGTAAGCAAACATCAATCAAGGAGTATGAGAATGTTATGTTGTGGTCCACATTTCGCATCCCTCTCTCTGGGTGTATATGGCTTTCTTCAGTGAACAATTGGAGGTGGTTTGAAACATTTCATTGTTGAAGAGAG
>JAJPUD010001867.1:240954-286530 GCA_023553655.1 Myrmecobius fasciatus
AAAAAAAAAAAAAAAAAAAAAAAAAAAAAAGTTAAACAGATCCTAGACACTGGAGGGAACTACTAGAATTGAATAAGGGAGTGGCAGGCTCATTTCCATAATTAAGGAAAGTCATCTTGGGCTGGAGTCAGAAAGGGATCTGAGGAAGGGAGATCAATTAGGAGGCCTTTCAGTAGTCTAGGTGACAGGTGATAAAGGCTTGAACTAAAGGTGGTGGTTGTTCCAGTACACAGAAAGGATTGCATTCAAGAGATGCTATTAAGATAAGATTTTGTTATAATAAGATTTGGCAAATAATTGGATATTTGGGATGAGGGAGAGTAAGGAATCAACAGTAACATCAGGGCAACAAACCCAAGGAACTAGAAAAGGGACAGTATTTTTTTTTTTTTTTTTACAGAAATAGAGATATTTAGAAAAGAGATGAATCTGGGGCCTGAAGGAGGGAAGAAGTTCTATTTTTGATATGTTAAATTTGTGAAGTCTCTGGTTACATCCAGTTTGAAATAAAAAGGCTTTTGATAAAATATAACTTTGATATGCTTTATAATAATGATCATTCATGGAATCTGACATTTGAGGGAAAGCTTTTTTTTTCATATTTTTCACACCAAAATATTACAGATTTGTTCTCTGTTAAATAATTCTTTGGGATTATAGTGCTGCTATATGATAGCTTAGTATAATTTTACTTGAGAAACCGACCTTCTCTGCTTCATTTCATCCATCTGCAAAATGGAAGTACTTATTATTGAAGGTAACAGATACTAAGACAATTTTTAATATACAAAGAGAGAGAGACATATAAAATTTCAATGGAAAATAATAGAAAAAACATTTAAGTGGTATTTAGAAATTATTACAAATGGAGAAAGGGATGTAGAAATTATATTTGAACAAAAGCTAGAGGAAGCAGGGTTCTTTAGAACCTAGCCTCTTAAACTGTGACTCACAATCCTATATGGAGTCTCTTAACTGAATGTGAGGGTCTTGAAATTATGATTCATTATTATTAATGTTTGATTTGTACATCTTATTTTATATACATATATATCTAAGATCATGTAAAATTCCTCAGGTGAAAAGGAATTAAGAAGCCTTGCTCTAGAACAGGGATGGGGAATTTCTGGCTCTTCAGCTATATAAGGCTGGCAAAATCATTTGCTAAGGCAGATACAGGTTGTGATAAGCTGAAAGCTAGGTACCATCTCCCAATACTTGAGTTCTATAAATTGACAATATTGTGTGTGCATGAATGATGTTTATATATATATATATATATATACACACACATATATATATATATATATATCCAAATGATCTTTGACAGAAAAAACGGTTCTCCACTCCTGCTCTAGAGTGTTCAAAGAAAAGTAGAAATGGACATGAAACAAGAGTAGATTGTCTCTCTCTTTTCTTGGTGAAAAGCAAAACTTTTTATAGATATGTCCAACACCATTTCAAAAAACTCATTAATATTGTTGTCTTATTTTGTTTATAACCAAATTATCTGAGAATCTGAAGCTCTAGGTTGTATGTAGTGTTTGATCTAACATTAAGCAAGTTACTGTAGTACTTTTCTTGTATTCAGTTTATTCACATATACAAAAGAACTCATTGAATTTGATCAGAGTTAAGAGGTTTAGAGCTGGAAGGGAATTTAAAAGATTATGCAATGCAATCCACCAAGCATTTTAGTTTCTGTTCTTTGCAAGACACAGACTATATGTCCATAAAATAAGTAAGCAGTTCCTTCCCCCAAGGAATAAAAACTACTGGAAAAATAGCATATAAACAGAGAAGTACATACTTGATTTATTTTTTTTAATTATTTTTTATTTTGTTTTCAATGACAATTCACCACTTTAACTCATTTCATTCTTCCTATTTCCATTGAGAAAATAAAAATTTAAATTAAAAAAAAACCCTATTACAAACATGTATGGTCAAACAACACAATTCCCTGAATTAGCCATATCCAGAAAAATACGTTTCAATCTGTATTCATCTTTGTATCATGAGTGGCATGTTTCCTCAGGAGTGCTATAGAATTGTGATTGGTCATTGGGTTGATCAGATTCTCCAGTATTCCAAAACTGTCTTTAAAATATTGTTCTGCTGGTTCTACTCACCTTACTCTTCAGCTACAAGATAATAATCTTTCCAGATTTCTCTGCTACTGTCCTCTTCATCATTTTATATGCCATATTATAATATGCTCATCTTATAGAATTGTATTCAACACATTCATATACCATTTTTGTTCAACCATCCACAGTTGATGAGTGTACCCTGTTTTTAATCCCTTTCTACCACAAAAAACACCTGCTCTAAATATTTGTGCACATGAGTCTTTTTTTTCCCTTTCTTTTCTTTGAAATATAGATACAGTAATGGTTTTAGCTAGGTTAAAAAGAATGCACATTTTATTTTAAAAATTTTTTTCTTTATTAAAGCTTTTTATTTACAAAACATATGTGTGGATAATTCTTCAACATTAACCCTTACAAAGCTTTCTGTTACAAAATTTCCCCCGTAGTCCCCACCCCTCCCCTAGATGGCAGGAAATCCACTACATGTTAATTATGTTAAAATACTTGACAAATGGAATATATGTATACATATTTCCACACTTATCTTGTTGTACAAGAAAAATTGTATCTACAAAAAAAAATCAAAGAAAGGAAACACAATGCAAGCAAACAACAATAGAGAGCATGAAAATGTTATGTTGTGGTCCACATTTCACATCCCTCTCTCTGGGTGTATATGGCTTTCTTCAGTGAACAATTGGAGGTGGTTTGAAACATTTCATTGTTGAAGAGAGCCATGTCCATCAGAATTGATCATCATATAGTATTGTTGTTGCCGTGTATAATGATCTCCTGGTTCTGCTCATTTCACTCAGCATCAGTTCTTCTAAGCCTCTCCAGGCCTCTCTGAAATCATCCTGCTGTTCATTTCTTATAGAACAATAATATTCCATAATATTCATATACCATAATTTATTCAGCCATTCTCCAATTGATGGGCATCCATTCAGTTTCCAGTTTCTAGCCACTACCAAAAAGGGCTGCCACAAACAAGAATGCACATTTTAATAGCTCTTTGTTCCTAATTCCAAATTGCTTTCCAGGTTGCTTAGATTAGTTTATAATTCCACCATTCATTAATTTCCAGCACCTTCGGAAGTCTTTTTTCCTTTTTCTCTACTTTATTATTCTGGTGGGTGAAAAGTAGAATCTCAGATATTCCTGATAATTTGAAGGAGGGAACTAAGGTCTGCCACCATCTGAAAAAGCTTCATGTAGGAGGTAGAACAATAGATGAGATGAAAGCTCAAGATTTTAAAAGACAAAGGTGAAGTCATTGTTCATTCCAAGCATGGGAGTTCTTCCTTCTTCTACAAAGACATGAAAGTGAAAAATAGAATGGCAAATTCAAAGAAAAGAAAGTAAGCCTATTTGCCTCTAAGTCTGAGTGAATAGGAGAAATGTGTATTGTGTGTGTAAATGTGTAGGGGGAAATACTTTTTGTTTTTGTTGAGTTTTTTTTACATGTGAAGTCATGCAAAACTTGTTTCCATATTAGCCATGTTTTTGCATATATTTTTATTTCATTAAATATTTCCCAATATTTTGAGTTACAAATTCTCTTCTTTCCTGTTCCTGCACCTTTCTTGAGGAGGCAAGCAATTTATTATCACTTATACATATGAAGTTCTTCAAAACATTTTCCATATTAGCCATGCTGCAAAATAAAACATGGACAAAAGAAAGCCAAGAAAAATAAAGTAAAAGTATGCTTCATTCTGAGTTCATCAGTTCTCTCTCTGGAGATAAATGGGTTCTTTGGAATTGCCTTAGATTATTTTCTTGTTAGAAATAGCTAAGTCTTTCATAGTTGATCATCATCACACTGTTGCTATTATTATGTACAGAGATCTGGTTCCGCTCATTTCATTTTGTATCAATTCATATATGTCTTCCCAGGTTTTTCTTCCCCATCATATCTAATAATATAGTATTATTCCATAACAACCATATACTATAACTTGTTCAATCATTCCCCATTTGCTGAGCATCCATTGCAGTTTCAGTTTTTTTGCCACCAAAAGAAGAGCTGCTGTAAATATTTTTGTATAAATAGGTCCTTTTCCCATTTCTCTTTGGGGTGCATATCAGGTAATGTTTATTGATGAGTTTGCACAGTTTTTTAGATATTTTAGGCATTATTCCAAATTGTTCTCTAGAATGATTGGACCATTTCACAATTCCACCAATAGTGAGTTAGTTTCTATTTTTTCATGTTTCCTCCAGCACTTGTCTTTTTTTCCTTTTATGTCATAGCAGTTAACCTAATAGGTGTGAGGTGGTATCTCAGAATAGTTTAATTTGCATTTCTCTAATCAGTTGTGATTTAGACCATTTTTTCATATAACTTGATAACTGATTTCTCCTGAAACCTGTTTACATCCTTTGATTATTTATCAGTTGAGGAATGGCTTGTATTTTTATAAATTTGGATGAATTCCTTAAATATTTGAAAAATGAGATCTTTATTTTTCCTTTTAGTTTTGGATGCATTAGTTTTCAGAACTGAATAATTTATAATCAAATTATAATAATTAAAATTATTTTACTTCCCATAATCCTATTTCTCATTTTTTCATAAACTCTTCCAGTATCCATAGATCTCACAGGTACCTTTTTCTGTCCTCTCCTAATTTACTTATATCAACCTTGATGTTCTAAATACCTGCTTTGGCTTTATCTTGACATATGGTATGAGATGGTTTTTGCCTACTTTATGCCAAACTGCTTCCTACTTTCCTAGCAATTTTTGTCAAATAGTGAGTTCTTACCCCCAAAACTTGGATCTTTGGGCTTATCAAATATTAGGTTACTCTGGTTATTTATTCCTGTATATTGTGTACCTAATCCATTTCACTGATCCATAACTTTATTTCTTAGTTCCTACAAAATTATTTTCATGATTATCACTTTGTAATATAGTTTGAAATCTGGTACTGATAGGCTGTCTTCCTTCACTTTTTTTTTGCAATGATTTCTTTGATATTTTTAACTTTTTATTCTTCCAAATTAATTTTGTTGTTTTTTTCTAGCTCTATAAAATAATTATTTAGTAGTGTGGTAGAACAAATAAATAAATTAGCTTTGTTAGAATTGTTATTTTTATAATTTTGGCTTGACCTACCCATGAGCAATTTTATGTCTCCATTTGTTTAAATTTGTCTTTATTTGTGTGATGAAAATCACATTATAAAGAACTTTAAATGCTAATTTGATTTTATATTTTATTCTAGATTCAGAGGCAACAGGAACAGTATTATTTAATCTTAGTTTTCCATTTTATAAATGAGGAAATTGAGTTGCAGAGAGTTTGAGTAACGTAGCTAAGGTCCCACAGGTAATAAATTAAATGGTATCAAAGGTCCCATTTAGCTCTAAAATTCTGCACTTCTGGCTTCATTTATTCAAACCTTTCTTCTCCATTCCTCATCTCTCCACCAATAAGTATTTTTGAGAGGTTGATGCTAATAAAATAAAATAATGGAATGGATGGTCTACTACTAGCTAGTAGTCAAGAAATAAAAATTTTCTGGCTCCTGGAAACTAGTGTTAGACTAATTCTAAGCATTTCTGACTTCTTTTCCTTATGAAATCAATAAATTACTTTCCTTTTTTCCTCACACTGTATTACATTTTTTTAAATTAAAAAAAAGACATTGCCCATTAGCATACTGAATTATTGAGTTAAATTTATTAAGAAGGCACAATAGCATGAGTCACAGGTTAATTTATTTTGTGAAATATGCCATCTGTTTTCTGCTTGCCCCAGAAATAAAAAATGATCCAGTCTTTAGAACAGAGAGCATACACAAAGAAAAGAATGCACTCCTAGAAGCCTTTCTCTTTAAGCACACTTTGCCCTCTGCATGTACCTCTTAAAGGGATCCCATCTGTTCATCAGTCTGTCTGTCTCATACTGCCTTGTAACCATCTTTTATTCTACTAGACTAATAAGGAGTCATAGAGGAGGTAAAATGACTGAACTTGGCACTGTGATTGAATATAGTACTTGGAGGAAGGAAGGGGGAAATGAAGTGTAGAAGTTGATTGGGAGTAAGGCTAAGCAGTGTAAAATGTAGAGGACAAGAAATAGAACTAAAGTTTTAGAAGAGAGGGCCTAAAACTTTCAAAATTGTTTATGACATAATTGGGCTTGAAGAGGAATAAGGAGACTCTAGCAACAGGACCTTGATCCTTCTCCCTTTATTCATGATGACCAGTGCTCTACAAAGAACAGTTCCAGCTATTTTAAACAAATTGCATCTTTTTGGGGTGCCACTCTTCTAAAACTCATGTTTTCAGTAGATTATGATCCAATGATAATGTAAAACGCTCTTCAAATCTTTTTTTTTCTTTATTAAAGCTTTTTATTTGCAAAACATATATATGGGTAATTCTTAAACATTGACCCTTACAAAGCTTTCTGTTACAAATTTTTCCCCCCTAGTCCCCACCTCTCCCCCAGATGGCAGGAAATCCATTACATGTTAATTATGTTAAAATACTTGACAAATCAAATATATGTATGCATATTTCCACACTTATCTTGTTGTGCAAGAAAAATCGTATCTACAAGAAAAAAAAATCAGAAAGGAAACACAATGCAAGCAAACATCAATAGAGAGCATAAAAATGTTATGTTGTGGTCCACATTTCATATCTCTCAGGGTGTATGGCTTTCTTCACTAAACAATTGGAACTGGTTTAAAAAGCTCTTCAAATCTTAAAAAAATGTTTTATTTTAATATCATGCCTAAAGCTGCAGAAGCAAATCATTTCAAGTTTGTTTCTTATTCTTTTATATTTTTTTACCCTAAACCTAGGGTTGGAACTTGGAGTCCTAATCCTGGTCAATTGATGATATCCTTATCAGTTTAATCATGTACTTTCTTTAAGATTCAGTTTCCACATCTATAAAATTTAAATTGTATCACTTGGCATCAGTTTGTTTATGTGTATGTAATACTTCCTCTGGGACCACTTTTTCAGCTCATAATGATATTTCTCAGATGAGGTAGCTGACTACTTCTCTTCTGGAGATTGTAGGGTCAATCCAAGGAGGTACAGGTGTCTAACACTAGCTCTGGAGCCTCATTTGCCCTTAATTATTAATCAACCAAACTCTATTAGCTTTTTAAGAAAGGTTACTGAAAAGATATAGCCAGAACAGTTGCTCCAAAAACAATTTCCCCAAATGGGGAGTAGGCTTACATATATATACAGGGTTCCTGGGGTAAATGAGCTTAAAGCATAAAGAAAGTCATGTATGCTAAGAACATGTGCGCCAAAATACTCGTGAATCCTAATTCTAGAAATTTTTGCTTCATTTTGTTCCCCTTCAAAACTTCCCCTTAGGTGAGCTCTGGGGAATCAGTGCCTTTCTAAAGTCCATTGCCACCAGTTCTTTCACAGGGGGCACCTTCTCTGAAATTCATGCCATCCTTAGGTACCATCCTTGGTAACTGTATTTTTTACATTGATCTACACTTCCATCTTGCACTAATCATTCACCTAATACCCAGAAAGAATAAACACCAAAGAAATAGAAGGTACTGTGTGCTTGTGGAACCAAAGCAGCTGAGAGTGAGAGAAAGGGTGAGATACCTTTCCTTCTCTCTTGGCAGATGACAGAAATCCTTGTCCCCAGTCACCAGAGAAGACAAGAGACTGAGAGATCATTGGAACTTCTGTTTTGTATGCAAATTCAGTTCCTTCTGAGTCACTGGTTCTTCTCTCTGTTGCCAGTCCTTCAGTCAAGTTTGATGAGAAACAAGTTTTCAAAGTTCTATACCTTGGATTCGAACCACTCACAATATTTGTATTTTCTGTGTGATCCAACAAAAGGAAAAAAAACCCTATATAGTCTAAGAACTGGGTCTTTAATGACCCACCACCACCATATAGTATCTAGTTATACTGTATCTAGATATACTGTAGCCATCACAATTAAGGAATACTTAGAAAGATGAATTGGAAATCCTGTAGTTTCAATCATAATGCTTTTTGCTTTATTGGCAAAATTAATTTGATTTTATATGGTGGAGCACATAGAGTTGTTTTATTCAGACATTTTCTAATTATATTCAATTCTTCATGACCTCATTTAGGATTTTCTTTGCAAAGGTACTGGAGTTATTTGCCATTCCTTCTCCAGCTCATTTTAGAGATGAGAAAATTGAGGCAAACAGGGTTAACTGACTTGCCCAGGATCACACAGTTATTAAGTGTCTGAGGTCAGATTTGAACTCAGAAAGATGAGTTTTCCTGACTTCAAGCCCAGCATTCTATCCACTGCACCTACAACTAAGTTGTAATTGTTAGTGTTTATTGTGGGAGATTTGTGGGATTTTCAGGGGGACTAGCATCTCTGGTGTGAGGACCCCTTTTCACTGCTGCTCATCCACCTTTGGTGTCCCACCTAATTCATCCATCTCTCACCTGTTGTTCCAAGGACCTGTAGCATGTACAGCATTCACATCCTAATAAACTATCTCAGCAGACTGGCTAAACTAGGTTGAGGGCAACCAATAGGCTTGTTGAAGAATTAGGGAAATGTCTACTACAAGAATGTGAAAACTTTCCCTACAGAACGGGTGGATAAGAACAGTTTATTTCAACAGCCATAAAGGCAGCTGAAACAGGTGCTATGGAGCACTTGGAACTTTGTCAGCCATCAAAGACACCAAAGTCATTAACTGCATCCTGGACCATTGCCAATTATCCTGACTTTTGTCTTGTCACAGATTCTGATGTCTCTGGAAGAGAGATTAAAGCTGTTGACTTTGTACAACTCTACCTAACTTAGATCCATTTCATGTGTAAACCAAGACAAACCCATGATGTCATTGATTTTTTTCAAAAACAAAGGACAAATAACAACATTTGTAGGAGAAAATAACTTGAGGTGTGTCTAATTTATCTGAAGTTGAATTTTGTGTCATTAGGTTTATTACTATTTATGTTGCATTAAAAATAATTAACAATTATTATTTTTAAAATACAATAAGTAAAATAAAAAGATAAATATATGAAAAAGTTTAATTAAACCTTTATATATACTGATCATTATTTTGGCTTCTTTTCCCCCCATTTTTTCATATCAAATTAAATCAGTATGTTAGCCTTTGGTTTTAACTGAAGATTTGTAAATTATGTTAAGTGGTATACAATATGGGGGAAATGTCCTAACCTACTAGAAGAGGTAATTCATTTGGAAATAGAAAACTTGAAGTGTAAATTATCTTTTTTTATTAATACTTTTTATTTGCAAAACATATGTATGGGTAATTCCTAAACATTAACCCTTACAAAGCTTTCTGTTACAAATTTTACCCCCTACTCCCCACCCCTCCCCTAGATGGCAGGATATCCACTACATGATAATTATGTTAGAATACTTAAGAAATCAAATATATGTATAGTTATTGCATCATTTTTTTGTGCAGGAGAAATCGTATCCACAAGAAAGAATAATCTGATAAAGGAAATACAATGCAAGCAAACCTCAACAGAGAACATGAAAATGTTATGTTGTGGTCCACATTTCACATCCCTCTCTCTGGGTGTATATGACTCTCTTCACCGAACAATTGGAACTGGTTTGAAGTATTTCATTGTTAAAGAGCGTGATGTCCCTTAGAACTGATCCTCATATAGTATTGTTGTTGCTGTGAATAATGATCTCTTGGTTCTGCTCACTTCACTGAGCATTAGTTCATGCAAGTCTCTCCAGGCCTCTATGAAATCGTCCTGCTGGTCGTTTCTCATAGAGCAATAATATTCCATAACATTCATATACCATAATTTATTCAGTCACTCTCTAATTGATGGGCATCCATTCAGTTTCCAGTTTCTAGCCACTACAAAAAGGGCTGCCACAAACATTCTTGCACATGTGGGGCCCTTTCCTTCTCTTATGATTTTTTTGGGATATAAGCCCAATAGAAACACTGCTGGGTCAAAGGGTATGCACAGTTTGATAACATTCTCCAGAATGGCTGGATCCGTTCACAGTTCCACCAACAATGCATCAGTGTCCCAGTCTTCCCATGTCCCCTCTAACATTCATCATTATCTTTTCCTGTCATTTTAGCCAATCTGACAGGTGTGTAGTGGTATCTCAGAGTTGTCTTAATTTGCATTTCTCTGATCAGAAGTGTAAATCATCAAAGATATACTTAAGAAGACTTAGAAATTCTAGACAAAAGTAGTAATAAATAATAAATAATAATAAATAAATAATAAAAAGTTGTAATACATTACAAATGAAGAATTTCATAGAAGTGTGGAATAAAGGATGTCATCAGAGACATGTATGATCAACAAAAAGAAAAAAGGTTGGTCAGTCATGTAGTGGGAGTAAGCTAGTCAATTCACAATGGTAAGTGCATAATATCTTTTTTTTATTGAAGGTGTTTATTTTTAAAACATGCATAGATAATTTTCAACGTTCACCTTTGGAAAACCTTGTGTTCCAAATTTTTTTCCTTCCCTTCCCCTCACCCCCTTCCCAAGATGGCAAGTAATCCAATATGTTAAATATGTGCAATGCTATACATATTTCCACAATTATGGTGCACAAGAAAAATCAGATCAAAAAGGAAAAAAATGAGAAAGAATACAAAATGCAAGTAAGCAACAATTAAAAAGGTGAAAATACTATGTTGTTATCCACAATCAGTCCCCATAGTCCTCTTCATCATCAGATCATTGGAACTGGTCTGAATCACCTAACTGTTGAAAAGAGCCACATCCATCAGAATTGATCATCATATAATCTTGCTGTGTAACAATGTTCTCCTGGTTCTCCTCACTTCACTTAGCATCGCTTCGTGTAAATCTTTCCAGGCCTCTCTGAAATTATCCTACTAAACATTTCTTATAAAACAATAATATTCCATAACATCCATATATCATAACTTATTCAGCCATTCTCCAATTGATGGGCATCCACAGCTTCCAGTTTCTTGCCACTACAAAAAGGGCTGCTATAAACATTTTTGCACACATAGGTCCTTTTCCCTTTTTTATAATATCTTTGGGATACAGGCCCAGTAGAGATACTGCTGGATCAAGGGATATGTACAGTTTGATAGCCCTTTGGGCATAGTTCTAAATTGCTCTCCAGAAAGGTTGGATCACTTCACAACTCCACCAGCAATGTATTAGTGTCTCAGTTTTCCCACATCCTCTCCAACAGTCGTCATTATATTTTCCTGTCATCTTAGCCAATCTGAGAGGTGTGTAGTGGTATCTCAGAGTTGTCTTAATTAGCATTTCTTTGATCAATAATCATTTAGAGCATTTTTTTACATGACTACAAATGGTTTTAATTTGTTCATTTGAAAATTCTGTTCATATCCTTTGATCTCCATTTATCAGTTGGAGAATGACTTGAATTCTTATAAATTTGAATTAATTCTCGATTTTAGAAATGATGCCTTTATCAGAACCCTTGAATGTATTTTTAAAAATTCCTTCTAATTTTGTCTGCATTGGTTTTGTTTGTACAAAAATATTTTTAATTTAATATAACCAAAATTATCCATTTTGCATTCCATAATGTACTCTAGTTCTTTGGCTCCATATTCCTTCCTTCTCCACAGATCTGAGAGGTAGACTATCCTTTGTTCTAATTTACTTATAATATTACTCTTTATGTCTAGTCATGAACCCATTTCAACCTTATCTTAGTATAGAAATATAGAAATAGTTCAATGCCTAGTTTCTGCCGTACTAATTTCCAATTTTCCCAACAATTGTCAGATAGTGAGTTCTTATCCCAGAAATTGGGGTCTTTGGGTTTATCAAACACTAGATTACTATAGTACTTGACTATTGAGTCTTGTGAACCTAACCTTTTCCACTGATCAACTTCTCTATTTCTTGGTCAGTACAAAATGGCTTTGATATCTACTGGTAAGCACATAATATCAAAATAATGGGACAAAGATCCCCTGGATATTTGTTTCCCTATGGCAAATTTTATAAATGATGTAGACTGTATCCACACTGCTTGGGTGAGTGGGTGAGTGGATGGATTAGGATCTGTATGATAAATGGAAATACCTACAATGATATTACAAACTGCTGCAAAAATGCTATTGAAAAGATATACTGACAATCCTGAGAAGACCTCTCAAAATTCCTAAGTAAAAAAAAAATAAACATCAGGCATTTTTTTCAAAATCCATTTAAATTTTAGCTATAAATATAAAATGATTTTTTTTTCATTATCTGTTCATTGTATTTAAATTGAAGTGATTGGTTCAAAAAAATAATGCTTGACCCAATGAAAACATGGCTCCTGGAGTCCAAGGACTTGGTTTCAAATCTCAACTCTGATACTAATTATCTCACTTGAGGCAAGTCATTTAATCTCCTTGGGCTTCACTTTCTTTACTGCTAAAATGAAGGGTTGGCTTAAACATTCCTTACATAACTAGACCTCTGATTAAATATCTTATATGACTGGAAGTAATCCTTTTATAGCCCTAATTCTTTCTTGGGGAGGGGGAATTGAACTAAAAAAGTCCTAATTCTTATACCTTCCAGAATTTATACCAGTCTTATTTGACGTTGCTAGGTTACTTTTGTTTAAAAGAGTAGAGTCAGATTTTATTGCTTTAGGTCTATGAAAATAATGAAGTTGCCCAGATTGTGAGTTGGGTGGCCTGGATTTTGGTTATTGTTCTGTTTCTTTCTACTCCATCTCTAGCAAATCGTATCACCCCATAGACGTCCATCTTCTAATCTCCAAAGGGAGTAGCCTCAATCAGAGAATCTGTGAAATCCCTTCATCTCTTGAAACTATGATTCTAAGAACAGTGCAATCATCAGAGTAAGTTACAAGTAGAGTAAGTGAGTTTTTTATTTTTAGCATTTCAGAGATAATATCATAAAAAGAAGCCAGGCCAATATGTGGAAAAAGAAGAAAAGAACAAAGGTGATTTTGATGTCTACTGTTTAATGAGAAAGCCTTTTCTCTGAAGCCTTACTGAAATAAATTATAAGGACCCTCATTAACAACATAATTTCTTTTTTTAATTTTAGGGAACATCTATTGATTTATTTTATTAATTTCATTTTAGGATCACTATAAGGAGAGGACTAATTCCAATCCAGAGTAGGCTCATATGGATTAAAATGAATCTACCCAGTAGCCATGTCAGAAAATGTACCTTTCAACCTCTCATTAAGGAGTATGCTTCATCATTGGTCCTCTGGAGATATGGTTGGTCTTTCACTGATTAGAGTTCTTAAGTTTTTCAAAATTGTTTTCCTTTATAATTTGATGTCCTTTTAGAAATTGTTTTCCTCATTCTGCTCACTTTAGTTTGTACATAAGAAACTATAATTCTTAGAATCTAGAAGGGATAAAGAAGACTCCTTTCTTCCTTACAAATTCTCCCTTGAAGGCTTATTTCTCACTCCTTTATGTGTTAGAAATATTTCATCTGCTGTCATGAAGCCAGCAGGAAAGCAACCTGATTTATGAAAAACATATCTCAGAGATGAGTTGTCCTTTCATCTTTTCTTTATCTTCCCGTGAGAAATAAATATGGTCTCTAGGCAATTACAAAATATTTATGGAGTTAAGGGCCTACAAAATGATGTGATAAGAAAAGCAATGGTTCTAGAATCAGGAGACCTTGGTTCCTGACCTTATTTTGTGACCATGGAAATTATTTAGCTTCTCTGATTATTCCTTTTCCTCCTATATCAAATGAGGAGAATACTTGAACTGCTTACTTTATATGGTATTTATTTAATAGATTCAAAAATGTTTTTAATAATAAAGCATTATGCAGTTGTGCCTTCACCTCTTGGTGTGCTATTTAGAACCTCAGTGCTATTTTGACATATGATAGAAGCTTGCTTGCAGAAGATAATACACACAAAGACTGATAAGATAAAATCAGGATGAAGCAATAGATGGACCAAGCTCTATTATGATGTCATTGAGCTTTTGTTGACCTGGTCACTTTGTGATAAACAGGGTAATTTGCAGTCCTGAAAAGAATTGTCTATAACTAGCCCTGTATGTATAAAGTACATAAATGGATGTTCCTGTAATTTACAGTTCTGAAAAGAATTGTCTATAACTGTTCCTGTATGTATAAAGTACATAAATGGATACTCCCTTAATTGAAGCAGTCTCAAGAATTAAAGTTTAAAGTTTTTTAATGTGCGAGTTGGTGGAAGATGCTGCCATAATACAATTTAACTAATGGAAGATCTACTTTTGAAATTAATCTTCTAATTGGAAGTCACAGAATCACATAATTTCCAAGTTGGAAGGGGAAGGAAAAGGGAGCAAGAAATCATTTAGCATCCACTATGTGCCAAGCACTATGCTAAATGCTTTACAAGTAATATTTTGTCTGATCCTCACAACACCCCTTTGACTCCAAGCCTGGTGCTCTATGTAGTGTACTATCCACCTACCTAGATACTTCAGAAGCCATTCTGTCCAACTATATCATCTCCACCAAGTATTCATCTGGTATAGAAAATCTTCAGTTAGAAGGTACCCACTACTTCTATAGATAACCTCATCCTCCTTTGGGATAGTTCAAATTGTTAGGAAGTTCAGAATTCCTAGCACCAAGCTGAAAAACCAAAAGAGGAAAAAAAAATTCCATTGTATAACAGATAATTACATGTCAAATAATACCATATATGCTGGAATAGGTTAGTTACAACTCCTTTTATAAAAGAAAAAAGAGGCATTGCCTTATTACCTAGTAATTAAGCATTAAAGAAGTATATAAGATATATAGAAATGCAACCTGATGCAGTGGGCAGAGAACTGGAGTTGAAAGGCAAAAGTTTAAATACTAACTCCAATATTTACTAGCTGTGGGAGCCTAGTCAAGTTAATTAGTTTGTTCATGACTCACTTCTTCATCTGTAAAATAATGATATCATTTGTAACTCACATCTATATAATTCTTTACAAACTTTAAAGTACAATATAAACATGAATTATGTTGTAAATAAAATATTTTTTTCCTAAAGAGGGAACACCTCATTAAGCTGGCAGTGAGCAAGACTTTTCGTTCTCAAAAAGACCTCTCCTCCACTTAATTTAGAGATGAGACGGCTAAGTTTTAGGTTCAGAGCAGTGCCCAAGGCCACAGTGCATATCACAAATCTTATGGGCTTAAATTCTGGTTATTTTTTTTTATTTTATTCTTTGATGGTTTTAGAAAGGAAATGCTGTATAAATGATCAGTTGGAAGATGCTTTGAACTTATAAATTGGATGGAACATTTGAGCAGCTGAATAATCTTTAAATATTCATGAATAAAGATGGTACAATACATTCCTCTTGAAGTTTTAAAACCACAAAAGAAATTAGTTTGGGCAGTTGTAATCATGGCAAAGATTTTCTCCCTTCCCCTCATTTATAGAGACAGCATGGTACAGTAGATGACAAGCTGTCCTGAAAGAGCTGAGTTCAAGTTCAAATTCTGACACATTCTGGCTTTGTGACTGGACAAATCATTTAATTTCTCTGTTCCCTATGCACGTCAACGACTATACATTTCAGAGAAGTTGCCTACCTGTATTGAATCTGAAAACCTGTAGCTAGGAAATTACAGATTCAATTACTATTCAGATCCAAAAGCAATGCTATAAAACCAGAGGCAGGAAATCCCTAACTTAGAAACCGTGGCTGCAATTGCTGGGGATGCTTAGGATCCCATTCTCTTTGCAGTTTCTGGGGTCTCTTAGAAGTTTAACAGTTATCTCCCTGAAACTTCCTTTGTTGCTTGAATCTCATGAATCCTGCTAATATAGTTCACTGAAGAAAGGGAAAATTAAAACTGACAAAATTTTTAAAATATGCATTTATTAATTCATTTAAAATAACAACAATAGTGGTTCTCAAAGTGTTGTCCATGGACACCTGGGAGTCTGTAAGACCCATTTAGGGAGTCCATGAAGTCGAAGTATTTGCCTATTAAAATACTTCTTATTTGAACTACATATCTGTACAATGCCCAATTTTCTTTATACACTGCAACCAAAACAGATTGAACATAGAATGAAATGTGAGAATCCAGCTGTCTTCAATTAAGCCAGACATTAAATAGATTTGCAAAAATATGTAAAGCAATGCCACTTTTTCCACTATTTTTTGTTATGGAAAATATATTTAATTTTCATAAAATATTAATTTCCCTATGTAATGGGTTTGTTGTTACTTTAAATGAATTAATAAACACATATTTTAAAAATTTTATCAGTTTTAATTTCCAATACAGAAGCTATCAATATATGTAACTCATACAGACAAAAGCCCAAGGAGAATGGGGTATCCCTGAGAATTTTTAAGAGAGTAAAGAACCAATGTCCTACAACCTGCCAAAAAATAAGTGGCTATCCAGTCTTTGCTTTGAAGACTTTGTGTTGAACAGCACATTCTCTTCCATGGCAATCCTTTGGGGTTTTGGAAAGTTTTAATTACTAGGAAATTTGTCAGCTTCCATCAATTGCTTCTACCTTTGCTGACTAGGGTCAAAAAAAACATAAAAAAACAAGCAAATAAAAAAACCCCACAAGACTTCCCTCTTACATATGGCAACCCTTCAGATACAACTATCATGTACTCTCCAAAACTTTTTTTTTCCCAAGGTAAACATCCTCAATGCTTCAAATGATCTTATAGTATGCTCGCAAGGCTCTCTTTTTGCTGTGCTCTATTTTATTGATATCCTTCTTATAAATGTAATGCACAAAATTGAACAAAATATTACAGATAGAGCCTGATTAAGACAGAATGCAACAAGATTATCACCTCCTTCCTCTAAAATACTAAGAGCCACCTAAGAGTTCCCTAACTTTCCTATATTTCAATACATGATGAATTTTCAAATCTACTAAAATCCATAGATCTTTTTTAGTCACATCTCCACCATCTTGTACTTGAGATGTTGATTTTTTTTTAAACTGGTGTTAAATTTCAACCCTCTTTCTTATTGAATTTTATCTTATTAGAAAAAAATTACCTAACACCAAGATTACTTTGAAATCTGACTCCAGCTTGCAGTATGTTAACTATTCTTTCTAGCTTTGTGTGATGTATAAATTTGATAAGATTACTATCTATACCTTTATCAAAGATAATAAATTCTTAGCGATGCAGGGTCAAACACAGATCTCTAGGGCACTCCTTCAAGTTGACATTGAGTCATTAATGATTGCTCTTGGAATCCTGCCATTCAGCCAATTCCTAATCTACCTAATTGTAATTTCTATCTTTTGCACAATAGTTTAAATACTTTATGAAGTAATTTGTTAAAATCTATGTAAATTGTATATATAGTAATTCTCTCATCTGACACTCGTGTGATCCTGTCAAGAAAAGCAAATTAGTCTGGTATAATCTGTTCTTGATTCAAGAAGGCTGATCCTTAGCCATCATTGCTTCCTTTTCTAGATGTTGACTAAGATTTTTAATAGCACATCCTAGAGTTTTCCCCTATTTGAAATCAAGCTCTAGCTTAATAGTTTTCAGACTTCCTTTTTACTATTTCCTGAAAATTGAGTTATTCACCCTTTCTCAGTCATGAAATGACTCCGCTATTCTCCACAACTTTTCAGAAAATCATTTGTCATTTCCCAACAGTCACATGTGATAGTTCATTTATTACCCTTAGATGTAGGGACCAGTTGACTTGAACTCATTAAAGACTCCAGGTGTCCTCTTAGTATCTTTTTTATTTATCTTTATTAACTTCCTGCTTAGCCATTTCCTTTCTAGTCTAGAGACAATTTCCCTTGATGGAGAAAACAATTAAAATTAAGAATTGAGCAGCTATGCTCTCTGTCAAGTTTTTCCCATTCATCCAAAGCATCAATTCTAGCAATTCCCTGATCTTTCTATATTTTCCCTAATTTAGACCGAAAACCAAAATGTTTTTGTTGTCCTTAGTTTTTCTCCACAGCTTTAGTTCATTCTGAGTTTGAACATCTCCTTAACACTATTCTTACTATATATTTTGCCATACTTTTGTAGTCATTCTATTACAATATTTTTACTTTCATATACTGTATGTATCTTTATAAATTCTTTGCACATTTCTATTAGTTTCTTTAAAATATTCTTCCTATTTGCACATGTTTAACGTATATTGGATTACTTGCCGTCTAGGAAAGGAAGTAGGGAGAAGGGAGAAAAACATTTAGAACACAAGGTTTTTCAAGGGTAAACGTTGAAAACTAAGCATATGTTTTGAAAATAAACTTAAAAATTGAAAAAATAAAATATTCTTCCTTTTATTCTTTCATCTTCAGAAATGTTTCTTTTTGTTTGTCAAGAATTTCATTCTCTCATGGAGAATGCAGAATTTTTGTCCATGGGATTTTATTATTCCTCTGAGCCCTTTGCTGTATGCTCACCTCAAATATAGGGGGTATGTCAGACTATTCCTGACTTTGCTTTGCTAAGATGAAATATTTATTTTAATAGTAATGACAAGTTAATATTTATATTGCAATTACTATGTTCCGAGCACTGTGCATTTTCCAGTTATCTCATTTGATTCCTACAATTTCCTAAGGGTTTAGGTGCTATAATTATCCTCATTTTACAGATGAGGAAACTGAGGCAAACAAATTAAATGAAGCTGGATTTGAGATCAGGGCTTCCTGACTTCAGGCTAGTTTTCTATTAACTGTGTCATCTTACTTTTCCCCAACATTCTTATCATTTCCACGTTAGCAACTAGTTCCTCTAAGTTGGTGAGAATCAGATGCAGAATAGACTTTCTCCCTATTGGTTCCTCCATCTTTTGAAGAATAATACCATTAAGTTAAGTTAATAAATTATCAGCTTCTCTGTTCTTGACATAAAGAACAAACTTAAGGAGATGTCTGAAATTTAAGGCCTCCATCATTAATATATTATGCCTTATGTACCAGGCTTGTGATCTGTTTGCTTAAATCCTCATTTATTTTTCTTTTCTGACTAGGTGGTCTGTAGTATATTCCAAGTGAATCATTACACTTCTTGGCTCCCTTCATTTTTAGCTCTCCACCTCCCACCTAGGTTTCCCTTTTTCTTCATATTAATTATAATGATAATAGGCAATATTTATATAATGCTTTACAATTCCTTGTTCTTCACAAACACCCTGGGAGGTAAGTGCTATTTATTATCCCCATTTTACAGGTGAGGAAATTGAGGCTTAGAGAGTATAAATGATTTGCCCAAGATCATGTAGCTAGCTCTGTTTGCCTCAGTTTTCTCAACTGTAAAATGGAGATAATAGCACTTATCTAGGTTGTTGTGAGGATCAAGTGAGATGGCATGTGTAAAATGCTTTGTATTTTATAACTGCTAAGTGGCTCTTAAGCAGAGTTGGGTACCATAGGGAGACAAAATTTAACTATCTTAGCTTTTCTTTCATAGCTTGCTGTTAAAAAATCAATGTCAGGTGGATCCATTTTCTTTCTGATTAGAAATTATTTTGCTTTTTCTGGTGATACCTCCAAAGACCAAGTGGTCTCATCTAAAGTCTAGTCACAACAAGGCCCCCAAGTGCAATGTGATTGTAAATCTACAATGTACTAAAACAGGCTTGGAAAGGAACACTGTGGGCAGAAATTATGCAAATGTTCCCACACATCGGGGTTGGCTCCAGACAATTACCAGGACTTTTCAGGAACAGACTCTGCTAACAATTGGAGGGGTGGGGGAGAAATATGTTTAAGAAATAGGAGAAAAAGAAAACAAAAAAGATAAAGACTAGAAATGAATTTGATGTAACCAACAAATAGAACATTTACCAGGGACAGAAGGTAATCCAACTTTCTAGGGAGTTTATAGGTTTCATTTGTTCACTAATTTGATTGTCTGCCCTCCCTTCACTCCTGATAATTCTTCCTTAGAGTTAGCTTTGTTTCATATGCTGCAGTTTGTATCACTCACACAGTTTCACCTTCATTTTTAAGAGTTTGAAGAAAAGATCCATATATGGTAGGGGTAAGGGATCTCCATAACATTTTGAACCCCAGGCTCTGAATATTCATTTGGCATTCCTATATATTTTATAAACCTTCACCTTTATGAGGGGAAAGGAACCCACTTTTTCTTTCCATGAATTTGCTTTCATACATTGTTATTGAAGGAAGAAGATAAAATGGATAATAGATTATTGAAAAATAAATGATTGTTTGCAGCCAAAAACTTCACAATTGTAAACATATATATAGTAGGTTACCATAGCAGATTTTGAAAGAATACTTTTTTTTTAAATTAAAGCTTTTTATTTTCAAAACATATGCATGGATAATTTTTTGACATTGACTCTTGCAAAATCTTGTGTTTCAAATTTCCTGACTTCCCCCAACCCCTCCTCTACATAGCAGGTAATCTAATATACAAACATAATTTTTTATTTTTTTATTTTTTTATTAAAAGCTTTTTATTTACAAAACATATGAGTGATTTTTCTACATTGACCTTTGCAAAACTTTTTTTTGTTCCAAGCTTTTCCCCTCTTTCCCCCCACCTCCCACCCCTAGATGACAGGTAATCTAATATATGCTAAATATGTTAAATTATATGACAAATCCAATATATGGAATACTTTATTTTTAAGTATTCAATTAATAGCATGAAAATCCTATTCTAGAACTGAAAAAGATCCTGTGCATTTATTTAAATCTAGTTCCCTGATCATGTAAAAAGCATAAAACACTCTACAAACTCCAGTGAACAATAGTTACTATATGAAGTAAGGAAGAAAAAAATTAAGATTTATTGTAATCTCTGAAAAGACATGAATTTTCTTTATCATAACCTTTATATAAAGTATTTAAATATTACATATATGAAATAGCTATATATGCATGTAAATTTTTATGCACAAAATATTTTAATACCTGATCTTAAATTTCATAAGTATGAAGAACTCTCCCTACCAATGTAGACTGGCAAACTTGTCAGTGAATCAGACATGTAAATAAACATTTATTAAGTGTGCATTTCATGTCAGACACTGTGCTAAGTGCTAGGGAAACAAAGAAAGACAAAGCAAAATCCCTGCCCTCAAGGAGCACACAGTTTAAAGGGAGAGACATGTAAATTATTATACAAATATATACATAAGTATATATAAGTATAACTATCAGTTTCTGTCTCTCTCTTCCCCTCTCTCCTTTTCTCTCTGTCTCTGTCTCTCTTTCTGTCTCTCTGTCCCTGTCTCTCTCTGTCTCTCTTCCCTTTCCCCCTTTCTCTGTCTCTCTTCCCCTCTCTCTTCTTTGTCTTTCTTTTTGCCTCTCTGTCTCTCTCTGTCTCTCTTTGTCTCTGTCTCTCTGTCTCTCAGTCTCTCCTCCTTTCCCCTTTCTCTCTATCTCTCTCCCCCTCTCTCCTCTTTCTGTCTGTCTGCCTGTCTCTCTGTCTCTTTTTGCCTCTGTCTCTGTCTGTCTCTGTCTCTCTGTCTGTCTCTGTCTCTCTCTCTTTCCCCTTCTTTCCCTCCCACCCTCCCTCCAGTGAATAATGCTGAGCCTGAAGTCAGAAAAACTCCTCATTCTGAAGTTCAAATGTAACTTCAGACACAACACACATTTATTGGTTTTTTTTTTTCTGGATGTATAAGACTCAAAAGCAGTGGGCAACACCAATGTGACTGACAAAACATAGTACTTGCTTAAACTCCCATTGATAAACCCACCTACAGTTTGGGGAAAATTATTGACTAGAGAGACAATATTATGGTATATAGCAGTTAGGGTGCTGTATGTAGACTCAGGAAGTCTTGAATTCAAATCCTGCCTCGGAGATTTACAAGTTTACTATGTGAAGTGAATCCCTTCAAGCAAAGGAGGGAACAAAGGAAACCCATAAACTCCCTAAAAATTAGATTATCTTTTGTTCTTGGTAAATGTTCTATTTGCTGGTTATTTCAAATACATTTCTAGTTTCATATTTTTTGTTTTCTTTTCCTCACATTTCTTAAACACATTTCTCTCCCATTTCTCCAATTTACAAGGCAAGTAACTGAACTATAAAGTGCCTCAGTTTCCTTGTCTGTAACACATGAAGATAACAGGACCCACTTCAGCCAGTTGTAATGACATATATGTAAAACACTTAGAAAAAATGCTTTGGGAGCAGCTAGATCCTGTAGTGGATATAATATTGGCCCTGGAGTCAGAAGGACCCAAGTTCAAATGTGAAGTTAGATACTTAATAGCTGTGTGACCCTGAAAAAGTCAGTTTACCTACATTATTTTCCCTCCCCCCCAAAACCCATAAATTATAACTAGTTTATAATTAATTTTGAAATTAAGATAGCACATCTTTTTGAAGGAAATATCCAGCAAAATTAGCTGTCTTTCGGTTAAAAATTATACCACAATTCTATCACTCTGCTGCAGGTTTTCAAAGCATCCCTCACAGTAATGCTTCTTATCTGGGATGGTAGTTAGGTTTTTCAGAGATTACCAGTCTTTCACTGCTGCCACTAGGGAAGGGCTGCAATGCATCAATTCATCTCAGAGATCACTAATTGTAGCAATGCTTACAGGAACTTTGGAGTGATACTATTCTATAGGAAAGGACATCACCCTTCTATATCCTCCTCCATTCCTGCTCCCAGATCTGAAACACACAGACACATATTTCACAGCCTACAAACTGAAGAGTATAGTGCAACATTAATATTAAAGTGAGTCAATATTATAAGGTAACCAGAGTGCAAAATATAGGTTATAGTAGTCTTGTTAATACCAAAGATAGCTTATTTAGTGAACTCCCAAGAGGAAAACCTGGGTTCATGTCCCAGCTGTGTTTTCTTCCTGCAAAGAGCAGGGAGCAGCTGTAGAAGCACTAACTGCTCCCTTTGTGAGAAGGAAGCTTTAACCCTATGTTGATCCAAAGTTACACCTGCTACAAATAAGCAAAGGGGAAAAAGGTGCTCTATTATTAATACCCACTTATACGTACTTTTAACAACATCTTTGTTCTATGTAAGTCAAAGTAATTTAGAGTCAGTGTTAATGCTATGTATCTGTGAGGTAGGTCTGCAAAAGAAATAATCTTAAAACTAGAGAGAATGGGAAAACTGAAAAGAAAAAAAAAAGATTCTAAGCACTTCTCTCTCCCTGGTTGCTGTTTCAACTGGAGAAAGGTAATTTATTCCTGGATTTATATCAGGGACAGACAAAACTCGATAGGATCATAACTTAAAAGACCTTGTTCAGATAGTCCAACAGCCTTATTTTACATTTTGGGGGAAACAGAATTAAGAGAGATTAATCAACTTGCCCAAGTTCATATAAACACATTTTTACTAACCTTTTGTTTTCTGTCTGCCACCCTGTGTTCTAGGTCTTAATTTTAATGTGAAAGATATTTTTGGGTTAAAAAATAGTAAAAATACACAAAAGCAAAACCTTAGAAATTAATTCATTATTGGTAAATACTCTTTGATAATACAAGAGTGAAAATAAAAATAATCTCTTCTGAAAAAAACAAAGCAAACTCTTCTTTATACATTGGAAATTTGGTTATTTCTTTATTCAGTAGTCTTTGGGCTAGGTTGAAAAGTGTGGGTTGACCTTTGCCATTTCTGAATTAACTACCAAGAAGGAACTTTGTCCTAGTTTATATTTAAGTAAGCTGCAAAAAATGTACAAGTCTCAGGAACTGTAAATTTGAAGCTTAAGAATTGGACATCAGACTTGAAAATTAAACATGACAAAGCCATTACTTAAAACGCCAGATTTTAGAGCTATTTTTTTAATCTACTCTAACTTTTTGAAATTCAGTAGCTCTTTGAAAAGGAAGATAAGAAAGACCACAGAAAGGGAGATTAGAAGCAGAATTCCACGGGATTTGGTGAGAACCTCAAGAGATTCATTTCTAGTCCAGTTCTCCCATCTTATAAATACTGAAACTGAGGGAAAGTGACTTAACTCAGATCATATTGCAATCCAGCATTCAAATTCAGCTTTTCTAATTCTAGATCCAGTCCTAAAGAAGCTATTTCCTAGTAGATCCTCCGGATTTTGAGGAGGGAGTAAGTACCCAGGATTAACAAATACTGGGGAGAGGAAAGAATTCTGAGAATGTTTGTGTCCCTATAGACTACCTTAAGACATCTAAAGTATTTGTTATCTCAGATGAACCTTCCTTGTTTATCTTCCCATCTCTTGACATCCCTTACATTGCTTATTCATTCATTTAATCACTTATTAAATGTTAACAATTTGCCAAGTATTAAAGGGATACAAGGACAATGATGAAATAATACCTGCCTTCAAGGAATTTTTGTGGAGAAGCAATAGGGACACCAATAAATCAAAATAAAATATATACATAAGTGTTTTGGCAGGGGCCCATTGATTATCTCATCTTAAAAGTAATTACCTTTGTTAGGGAAGAATACCTTTTTATTTTTTATTAAAGCTTTTTATTTTTAAAATACATGCATAGATAAGTTTTCAGCATTCACCCTTGCAAAACCTTGTGTTCCAAATTGTTTTCTCCCTTCCTTCTATCCCCTTCCTTAGATGGCAAGTAGTATGTTAAACATGTGCAGAAGAATAAAAAAAGTTTTTATTTATTTTGTTAAATATTTCCAATTATATGTAAAAAATTTAAACATTGTTTTTTTTTTAAATCTTAAGTTTTAAGTTCTTTCTTTCTTTTAAATTCTTTTCCTCCTTTTCCTTACCTATTGGGAAGGCAAGAAATATGAAATTGACACTGAAATGTGTGAAATCTTGTAAAACATTTTCATATTAGCCATGTTGCAAAAAAAAACACACATATACACACACACACAACCAAGAAAAATAAAGTTTTTAAATGTTTCAGTTTGCACTGAGAGTTCATCAGTTCTCTCCCTGGTAGTATATAGCATTTTTCATCTTGGGTCTTTTGTAATTGTTTTGAATCAGGGTCTTAATCAGAGTAGCTATATTTATACTTTGATGACTCAATCAGAACTAGTGTGAACTAGCCCTGAATTACTTAAATTGGTCAAAGACATTTTAAGTAGATGTAATAGAAAATCTCTTCCAATTGGATGAAGGACTTGGCCATACCCTCAGGAGCTTATATAAAATTATTAGCAAGACCCAAGCCAGGAATGATTTTGAGAGCCTGGAAACAGAGAGGAATGAGTAGGAATGTTAAAAAGAGCTGAGCCAGAAAGAATTGGTAGCACAGAAACAACTGACAAAAGGAGAAAGAAGAAATAACTATTATGTCAGTGAAGGGAAAGATATAGCCCTGTAGATATCTCAAAGGAGAAAACTCAGTCTGATGTCAACCCATTGTCCCCACATCCCCATGGACTTATGGAAGTTCCATTATCTATATGTTTCTGGTAATTTAATTTTGCCTCATCTACTAAGAGGCTGGGACTTAGAGATAAATGTTACCGTATAAGGTAAAAAGCCAACTTTTGCTAAAATATCAAGAATTTTCTTAGAATGTGGGCTTGGCCATTGGAGTTGTATTCCTAACATTACCCTAAAGCACCAGGGGAAGGAACCATGTGAATTTGAGGCTTCATTATATTTCTCCTAGGTTTAAAATTAGCTAAGTGCTATAATAAGGTATTTTATTCCAAAAAATACAAAGACATTATAAGGTCTTAGGTACTAAGAGTGGTCATGAAGGATCCTGTGAAGGAGGTGTCACTTGAGCTGAGCTTTCTAGAAGCCAGCAATACTAAAAAGCAATACTAAAAATAGGTGATGCAGTGGATAATACTAAAAAGCAATACTAAAAATAGGTGACGCAGTGGATAATACTAAAACACTTACTGGCCTCATTTACTTACTAGTTATATGACCCTGGGCAAATCACTTATCCTATTTGCCCCAGTTTCCTCATCTGTGAAATGAGTTGGAGAAAGAAATGATAAATCATTCTAATATCTTTGCCAAGAAAACCCCAAATGGGGTCATAAAGTGTTGGGCATGATTAAAATGATTGGACAAGAGAAGAAAGAGCAATCTAGGCAGAAAAGATAGCTTCTGCAAAAAGTATGGAGCTGATAGATCACAGATATAATGAGTTGGAAGGGACTTCTGTAGCTATACATCAAGTCTAATAAATACATGAAGGAATCCATACTATAGCATATTCTACAAGTGGCCATCCAGTTGCTGCTTGAAGATGTCCATCCAATAAGGTAAGATGGATCTGGAGAGATAGAAGGCATCCCATTCCACTTTGGGATAGTTCTATATTAGGCAGATTTTCCTGATTTATAGTATGGCATGTACCTCTGAGAATTGTTATGAGGATCAAGTAAGATTGTATTTGTAAAGCACTCAGCATCACTATACTGACCTAACATATATCAGGTGCTATATAAATTTTGCCTGTTAGTTTTGTCATTATTATTATTATTATTTGTCTATTTGCAACTTTCACCCATTGCTACTGGTTCTGCTTTCTGAGGTCAAATAGAGCAAATCCTATCCACAGTCCAAAAGACAACTTTTCAAACACTTGAATGGAGCTTTTATGTCTTCTTGAGTTTTCTTTAGGCTAAAAATGGACAATTTCTTCAGTAGAATTCTCCTATATCATAAAGCCTTTCATCATCTTGATTGCTCTCATCTGGACATTCTGGCTTATCAATGTTTCTCTTAAGCTTTGAACTGAACATAATACTCCAGGTGGATTCTGACAAGGGCACAGTAAAACTATAACATAGCTAGGTGGCTCCTACCATGTAATGAGGTGTCACATTGGCTGGATTCTGTATGTGCAGTAGTCAACTACACCACAAATACACCACTTTCATCTCTCACTGCTACAGGATCATTTCCTTGTTAAATCTCTCTTGGGTTCCAAGCTGTCTACTGAATATAGATATCTTAGAGATTTCTAAGATTGTAGAAGTTTTTAAGTTATTTCTCCTCTCCCATGCTAAGCTGAGGAAAATCTTTCCTTTTCTGAATTAACTTTCTTTTGTTCCCCACAGCACATTTATGGCTTGTACAGATTATCTCTGTAAATGGTTGTATTACTCAATTATAACTTGAAAGGTTTTAAAAATGCAAACACATATTTATAGAACCATGCTACATTTCCTAGAACACACAGTGGGCTTGGGGAAGCCTCTTTGCCCATATCCCAAATGTCAGAGAGAAAATGACAAGTGAAGTGGGCTGGCAACAGGGACAGGCAGAGGGTTATAACTGCTACAGATTTCATCTTGATAGTCTCATCAATCACAATCTGTTTTCCTTTCCCCTTTCTTCTCACTCTGCCACATCACAGAATCTCAGCTCCATGTGACTTGTCCCACTTTCTGTCACCAAGGTAGCACCCAGATCTCCGCTTTTTTACTAACTTGATGAAAGAGGTTAAGGGGGCCCACTGTAACTTATAATTCCTTTCTTGGTCCTGCCACATAGCTTCTCAGGAGAAGCTCTCAGGAGAAAAAAGTTCCCCCTCTGCTCCAAAACCTTAGAAATTTGGAGAACTTAAGGTAATATATGCATTCAGCTGTACAAATATCCACTCACTCAACGCCAAGTCTTTATGGCAGCTGCTGGATGATATAGACTACAATATAATATACAAAAACAGTAAGACAGCTTAGCTATAGTACATGAGCAGGAATGTGAGATTAATTATTAAATAAAAATTGAAGTCAGATTATGAAGAAGTTTATTTTTTCTTTTTTGTATGCTTGTTGTTTTTTTTAATTATGTTAATATACTTGGCAAATTGAATATATGTATACATATTTCCAAACTTATCATTGTTGTACAAGAAAAATCGTATCTACACAAAAGACATATCAGATAAAGGAAACACAATGTAAGCAAACATCAATCAAGAGTATGAGAATGTTATGTTATGGTCCACATTTCACATCCCTCTCTTTGGGTGTATATGACTTTCTTCAGTGAACAATTGGAAGTGATTTGAAACATTTCATTATTGAAGAGAGCCATGTCCATCAGAATTGATCGTCATATAGTATTATTGTTGCTGTGTATAATGATCTCCTGGTTCTGCTCATTTCACTCAGCATCAGTTCATGCAAGTCTCTCCAGGCCTCTCTGAAATCATGCTGCTGATCATTTCTTACAGAACAAAATATTCCATAATATTCATATACCATAATTTATTAAGCCATTCTTCAATTGAAGGGCATCTATTCAGTTTCCAGTTTCTAGCCACTACAAAAAGGGCTGCCCTTTCCTTCCTTTATGATTTCTTTGGGATTATTATAAGCCCAATAGAAACACTGCTGGGTCAAAGGGTATGCACAGTTTGATAACTTTTTGAGCAGAGTTACAAATTGCTCTCCAGAATGGCTGTATCTGTTCACAGCTCCACCAACAATGCATCAGTGTCCCAGCCTTCCCACATCCCCTCCAACATTCATCATTAACTTCTCCTGTCATTTTAGCCAATCTGACAGGTGTGTAGTGGTACCTCAGGGTTGTCTTGATTTGCATTTCTCTGATCAATAGTGATTTGGAGCACCTTTTCATATGACTATAAATAGTTTTCATTTCATCTTCTGAAAATTGTCTGTTCATATCCTTTGACCATTTATTGATTGGAGAATGGCTTGAATTTTTATAAATATGAGACAATTCTCTATATATTTTAGAGATGAGACCTTTATCAGAACCCTTAAATGTAAAGATGATTTCCCAATTTATTGCTTCCCTCTTAATCTTGACTGCATTGGTTTTGTTTGTACAAAAACTTTTTAACTTAATATAGTCAAAGTTATCTATCTGGTTTTCAATTAAGAGTTCCAGTTCTTCTTTGGACATAAATTTATTCCATCTCCATAGGTCTGAGAGGTAAACTATATTACGTTCCTCTAATTTACTTATAGTATCACTCTTTATATCCAGATCATGAACCCATTTAGATTTTATCTTGGTATGTGGTGTTAGATGTGGGTCAAGCCCTGATTTCTTCCACACTAATTTCCAATTTTCCCAGCAGTTTTTGTCAAATAGTGAGTACTTATCCCAGAAGCTGGGGTCTTTGGGTTTATCAAAGACTAAATTGCTATAGTTATTGCCTAGTTTGTCTTGTGATTCTATCCTATTTCACTGATCAACTACTCTGTTTCTTAGCCAGTACCAAATGGTTTTGATGACCGCTGCTTTGTAATATAGTTTTAGATCTGGTACAGCAAGTCCACTATCATTAGCCTTTTTTTTTCATTAATTCTCTTGAAACTCTTGACCTTTTGTTCTTCCAAATGAATTTTGCTACTATTTTTTCTAGATCTGTAAGATAATTTCTTGGGAGTTTGATTGGTATGGTACTAAATAAGTAAATTAGTTTGGGTAGTATTGCCATTTTTATTATATTCGCTCGGCCTACCCATGAGCATTTTAAGTTTTTCCAATTGACTAGGTCTGATTTTATTTGTGTGGAAAGTGTTTTGTAGTTTAGTTCATATAGTTTCTGACTTTCCCTTGGAAGATAAATTCCCAAATATTTTATACTATCAACAGTTATTTTGAATGGAATTTCCTTTTTTATCTCTTGTTGCTGAACTTTATTGGTAATATATAAAAATGATGATGATTTATGTGGATTTATTTTGTATCCTGCAACTTTGCTAAAGTTGTGAATTGTTTCTAGTAATTTTTTAGTCGAGTTTCTAGGGTTCTCTACGTATATCATCATGTCATCTGCAAAGAGTGATAATTTGATTTCCTCAATTACCTACTCTAATTCCTTTAATCTCTTTTTCTTCTCTTACTGCCAAAGCTAACATTTCTAATACAATATTAAATAATAATGGTGACAGTGGGCAGCCTTGTTTCACTCCTGATCTTATTGGGAATGGTTCTAGTTTGACTCATTACATATGATGCTTGCTGAAGGTGTATGCTTGTTCTTTAAAAAAAATTATAAAGCTTTTTATTTTCAAAACATGAATAGTTTTCTTTTTTAAAACTTTTAAAAAATTATTATTTAAGCTTTTTATTTGCAAAATATATGCATGGATAATTTTTCATCATTGACCCTTGCAAAGCTTTCTGTTACAAATTTTTCCCTCTTTCTCCCCACCCCCTCCCGTAGATGCCAGGAAGTCTAATATATGTTAATTATGTTAAAATACATGACAAATCAAATATATGTATACATATTCATACAGTTATCTTGCTGTGCAAGAAAAAT
Organism: Myrmecobius fasciatus; assembly: GCA_023553655.1. NCBI lineage: Eukaryota > Metazoa > Chordata > Mammalia > Dasyuromorphia > Myrmecobiidae > Myrmecobius > Myrmecobius fasciatus. The sequence goes on from JAJPUD010001867.1 coordinate 271,204, forward strand.
CAGATCTATAAGAAAAAAAACCTGAGAAAAAAACAAAATGCAAGAAACATCAATAGAGAGTGTGAAAATTCTATGTTGTGGTCCACACTCATCCCACAGGCCTCTCCCTGGGTGTATATGGCTTTCTTCATCACTGAACAATTGGAACTGATTTGAAATATCTTATTGTTGAAGAGAACCATGTCCATCAGAAGATCATCATATAGTCTTCTTGTTGCCATGTAAAATGATCTCCTGGTTCTGCTCATTTAGCTTAGCATCAGTTCATGCAAGTCTCTCCAGGCCTCTCTGAAATCATGCTGCTGATCATTTCTTACAGAACAAAATATTCCATAACATTCATATACCATAATTTATTCAGCCATTCTCCAATTGGTGGGCATCCACTCATTTTCCCATTTCTTGTCACTAGAAAAAGGGCTGCCATAAACATTCTTGCACATGTGGGTCCCTTTCCTTCCTTTAAAATCTCTTTGGGATATAAGCCCAATAGAAACACTGCTGGGTCAAAGGGTATGCACAGTTTAATAACTTTTTGAGCATAGTTCCAAATTTCTCTCCAGAATGTTGGGTCCGTTCACAATTCCATCAGCAATGCATCGGTGTCCCAGTTTTCCCACATCCCCTCCAACATTCATCATTATTATCTTTTCCTGTCATCTTAGCCAATCTGACAGGTGTATAGTGTATCTCAAAGTTGTCTTAATTTGCATTTCTCTGATCAATAGTCATTTGAAGCACCTTTTCCATATGAATAGTTTTCAACATTCACCCTTTCAAAATGTTGTGATCCATTTTTTTTCCTCCCTCCCTCCCTTCCACCCCATTCCCTAGATGGCAGGTAATCCAATGTATGTTAGACATATGCAGTTCTTTTGTACATATTTCCACAATTGTGCTGCACAAGAAAAATCAACTCAAAAAGGAAAACAAAATCCAAGCAACCAATAACAACAAAAAAGTGAAAATACTATGTTGTGATCCACACTTAGTCCCTATAGCCCTCCCTCTGGGTACAGATGGCTGTCTCCATTATAAAACCACTGAAACTGGTCTGGATCACCTCACTGTTGAAAAGAGCCACATCTATCAGAATTGATCATTGTATAATCTTGTTGTTGCTGTGTACAATGTTTTACTAACTTGTGAAGATGTTTAAATATAAAAAACAATAATAACAATAATCCAATCTTATATCTCTTACAGTAAGCTTATAGGGAACCCTTCAAGTTCTCTGAATTTCAGACACGCACAATTTGACATATGTATAAAACATGTATTTCTATGGGGTTACAAGGGATAATATGTTATAACATAATAATGGATATTATATGTAAATTATATATAAAAATGGATAATAACCACAATAACCCAGGAGAGAGTTAATAAGAGCTTTAACAAGAAGAAAAGAGAACAGAAGACATGTTATAGATGTAGAATTGATTAAACTTAACACCTGATTAGGCACAGGAATGAAGAAAAAAATTGAGAATGTATTGTGGTGGAGGTGTCAAATTTTCTTTGTCCTGAGGCCCCCAAAAAATTTCCGGAGTGTCTCTTGTACCAACCAGAGGAAAATGTAATTGGGAAATGGTTAATAAAATAAATAAAAATGTAATACAACTTAGATAATGCTGATTTGTGGTTTTCTAAATTAGTATGAGGCCAGGCAAGCAAGAATTTAATTCTATTTGAATTTGGTACTGCTGCCTTAGAGGTCAGAATCCTTGGTGACCGTAGAGATGGATGATGGTACCCTCTACAAAATTAGGGTGTGAATCTGGGAGACACAAGTAAATTTGTGATAGTGATAAGAAATCCATGTAGAGAAGGTGGAAACCAATTGTTGATGATGTGGAACTAGAGCAGGAGAGCTAGATGTGTACAAGGCAAAAGGCAATATAGTATAATGGATAAAGAAAATTAAGAGGGCCTGATTTCAAGACCTACCTCTGAAATGCCTTTGTGTGACTCTACAAAGTTCACTTCCCCTTTCATTGTCTCCAGGAAACACTCATGAGACTATAAGTTAATGTATAGCAATAGAAGAGGTATCTTATACATTAATGAAATTACATGTTAAATCATAAAAATTAATAGATAAAAATATTAATAAAAGTAAATAGAAAATTATTTTCAGAGTTGAGAGAGGGAATACTAACTCTTATATGGAAAGCTTCCCGTAGTAGCTTTTCTTTGCTTCTTAACCAAGGAATGGCACTTTGGAAATAACAAGAAGATTTTTTTTTTTTTTTGCAAAACATATGTATGAGTAATTCTTCAATATTAACCCTTACAAAGCTTTCTGTTACAAATTTTTCCTCCCTACTCCCCACCCCTCCCCTAGATGGCAGGATATCCACTACATGTTAATTATGTTAAAATACTTAGAAAGAAGATTCTAAGAGACATGTGAGGTAATATACTCCAGGTCTGAGAAATAGTCTGTGCAAGACACAAAGATGCTGCAGATGGAATGCCACGGATGGGGAACAACTACACCAGTTTGGTGAAGTGAGCAAAATAGAATAATGTCTAAGCTATTCTTTTGCCCAGATTTCATTCTCCTTTGCAGCTTAATTATTGTGGCACATAGTTAACTGCTCTCTTTTAGATAGCAATCTTCTTTAGGGAAGAACTGTTTCCATCCCACTGTTGGGAGTGTTCAGAAGGTTGATCGGGTCCTCAACAAATGTTTGTCATATTAAATTGACTGTCCTGGGCATAGTAATGATTCTTGAGCATTTTCAAATTTATCAAGCATTGCTTTTTTTTCATTTTTTTCTTTATTGATTCAATTTTTCTTGTGCAACACAATAAATGTGGAAATATATTTAGAAGAATTGCACATGTTTAACATATATTGGATTACAAGTCATTTCACTTTTCTTACTTTCAATTTCCTGATTTTAAAATGAAGAGATAGAACTATCTTGACTTTTGAGACCCCTTCCAATTATAAATCTGTCATCATGTACACAAAGGCTTGTAAGAATAAATATTTTGTTCATTTACAAAAAAGGAAAGTGAAGTCTTGAGAGTTTAAGGACTTGCTTGGGGTCTCATAGCATGGTGTTACAAGAAAAATCATTGGATTTTGAGTTAGAAAATTTGGGGTCATAGGCTGACCTTATTTATTATTACCTATTTAAACTTAGGCAAACTTACTTCCAAAGGAAACTTAGTTTCCTTATCTTCAAAATGAGGAAATCGGATTAAAGAATCTTTAAGGTCTCTTCAGCCACAAATCTATGATTCTAAGATGTTTCAGAACCAATTATCAAATCCAGATCTCCCAGTTTTAAGTACAGGATTCTTTCTACTATACTTGAGATTCTCTAAAATCTGAGCTGTCTGCATGTCTGGAATATTGATGGGAGTTAAAGATAGAGAATATTTCAGAATGAATATTGATATCCACTATGATAACTTTGCTTTTATGAAATGGTATTAGATTATAGGAATTCTAGAATTGATATGCTGCTATGAGTGGCATAGAAATAGGTTTATAGATTTTTCAGAATAAAATGACCCCAGATGATATGATGGTGCTATCATTTACCTCTCAGCTGGCAGTAAAGAAAGTAAATTCAGAGAAATACAATGACTACCCAAGGTCACACAGATCAATAATGATTAGAAACTTGGTTTCTTTCCTTCTAATCCATTAAACCCATGCTGCCTCTTCCCCAACAGTTCCATAATGATCATTTGTTGGAGATGGGGAGAGTTTTAATGGCAGAATAAAGCAAGATATTTTCTGTAACAAGAATATGCTCCATCTATGCCAAAACAAAGATTCTCATTAAAAGAACATAATTAACAACAATGATTTTTAAACACCTTAAAATGTAATGTTATTCAATTTTATCTGTAATTATTGAACTGTCTTTAGAGGGATTTTTTTATAGCAGACCTCTAATGAAAGGAATATCATTATACCTGCTTTAAAAAGCATGTGGTGTTGTTATTTTTTGTACTGGTTCAATTAGGAAAAGACTTCAAAGTCCTCGGGACAATAGATATTTGCCCTGTGCATGCAAAGATCAGTGTGATTTATGTTGCATTTTCCTGCAAGGATTGCATCAGTTGACCCCAGAGATTTCCAACCCCCAAGCAAATTAATATATTTTTCAAAGCAACAAGGAGTGCAGTCCCAGTGGAGGCAAACGAGATTCAGAAAATAGAAAGAGGAAAATAACTTCCACTATTAAACAAGCATTTCCTAGGAAATCTTGATTTTTTCATGCAGTGAGATCTGGAAAGAGCTTCCATCACCTAATTTCCATATAGAAGCAAGAGTCTGGCATGTGAGGCCCTCCTTCCAGCAGCTGGAAAAGTAGTGTTCTGGGATATTTTCAGAGAGAAGGGAAGGGCAAATTGTATGTTGGCAACTCTCAATTTTCTAAGGGCTGATTATCTAATTTATACACTAACCAATGTTGCCACTATCCTTTTTCCTACCTTTTGAGCAATTCTCTGCATATTTGAGCCTTGGCTAGAAACTAGAGGTAAGAATGATCGGATTTAGAGCTCAATAGACCTTACATCACCTAATTCAAACTCCTCTCTTAATAGTTTGGAAAATTGAGGCCTAAAGTGGATAGTTGACTTAACTAAAGTGGTGCCTTCTTATTACACAACTAATTAGTAAAGGAGCTACAATGTGAATTCTAGCCTTTTGACTCGAAATTGCAGTGCTCTTTCCATGGAAAATACTGAATTTTTTTTCAAATTGTTGGCAGTTCTTTTTTTAAAGGATTTGGGTGATGATTAACATGAATGGAAAAAGTTTGTTTTTATTTAGCTAATCTTAAAATACTTTTTTTTATTTGTGAGATAGTGACTAGATTTCTGATTTTGTAGTCGAGTCCTGAGTTTTAAATCCACCTCAATTAATTTTTAGGTATGAGATGCAAGTTAATTTACTTTTCTGAGCCTCTTCATCAATAAAATTTTTCCTTTGCACTCCTTATGTCACAGGGTTCTTGAAAAGAAAGTGATTTGCAAACATTAAAGCTTCATACAAATGTGACTGGTGATTGTGATTGTTTCTATCTCCCTATAAAATATGACTAATTGAGAACTGTCTGGAAAAATAAGATGGATGAATATGAGTATTTCATAAAGACATGTGAAGACTTGAATGAAATGGTACAGAGTAAAGTAAGCACACTCCAGACAACAATATGTACAACGACTACAATAACATAATACTAAAAAGCATTTGAACTCATTGAATTGAAATAATATTCATCCTTAGGACCTAAAAACCCCACTTTTTTCCCTTTTAGTAGAGATATTGGGACTGTAGATAGAGAATACAGTACAGTCTGGATATGGTACTTTCCCACCTACATAAGCAGTGTAGCCCCCACAGGTATGGCATCTGACATGACACTACATCTCCTTTCTCTCTCTAGGGAATGTCACTCTCTCCAACCCATTATGCCAACAGCTACTATTACTCATCATTGTAGTTCTGAGCCCCCATTGATGTGCTTCCCCTTTTTAGAAATCCATCAGAGACAATATTGAATACAGAAATCAGTCTGTGACACTACTGGCTCTTAAACATGAAACACTAAGTAATGTTAGAGTAAGAACAATCATGTTATTTATTTAATAGACAGTAAGAGCATTGATAAATATAGTCTTAACAATCTAAAACCTAGGGCACAATCCTTTACCTCTGTATTACCATATGGAGAGAGGGCACATAGAGAAACCTAGTAGGAATGTGCCCAGGGTAGCTCACAACTCTGAATGGCATACTTGATGTAATTAGGTCTCTTTAGAGAACAGTATGTACCACACACCATCTGCTGGACAAAACTGCTTTTCTGGTATCTGTTTCCCTTTTTTGCCTTTTTTAAAATACTTTTTTTTTCTCTTTGGAACATTCTCTTATGGAACAAAGCCACTTTTCTACTACTTTCAACATGCTTGAGCAGTCACAAACTATTTTAACATAAAGCCATGCTTGGCAGAGGACTAAGAAAGTGTCAAGCTCTTTATGACAGTTCCCATAAACTATAGAACTGCCAAACTCCTCAGATCTGCTCTGGGTCTTTTAGGAGCTTCTCCTCAAGCTGTAACTAGTGATAGAGTCATGCAACTCTTTCCCAGCTGCTCTTCAGGTAACAATGTTGCCTTTCCATTCAACTCTTAGAAAAGCCACACTCCTTCAGATATAAAGCCTATCTCATTCCCCACTCTTAGTTTTTCCTCTCATACTATTAAAAAGTGATACAATCAAAGCCCTGAGTATTTTTGCTCTTTCAGACTGTGAATGATTCTTGGAAGGTCATCCTATTTCTCTGTAACTCTTAGCAAAGCATGTATATCTCCCATTTAGCATTGCTCCCAGTGAAGTCTCACCTTTGATAAATTTCCATTTTCTCCTGGAAACTACTACTCTTATTATCTCTTGTATGTTCTGTCTTGCCTGCCTTCTGCACTCAGATTCCTTTCCTTTACCTAGTTTATGTTTATCTAATTGTCTTTTTCTTACCTATCACTTCCTGACATCTGATGTCACATATCAGACTCTCTCATCCGTGTGATTCAACATATGAAATGAAATTCAGAAATTCTATTTTTCTGTCAGGTATGACCCTTATATTCTGGATGTATATGGATTTCTTCACCACTGAACAAATGGAAGTGGTTTGAAGCATCTCATTGTTGAAGAGAGCCATGTCCACCAGAATTGATCATCGTATTATCTTGTTGCTGTGTATAATGATCTCCTGGTTCTGCTCATTTCACTTAGCATCAGTTATGCAAGTCTCTCCAGGCCTCTCGAAATCCTCCTGTTGGTTGTTATAGAACAATAATGTTTCATAACATCCATTTATCATAATTTATTCAGCCATTCTCCAATTGATGGGTATCCATTCAGTTTCCAGTTTCTACACTACAAAAACGGCTGCCACAAACATTCTTGCACGTATGGGTCCCTTTCCCTCATTTAAGATCTCTTTGGGATATAGGCCCAGTAGAAACACTGCTGGGTCAAAGGGTATGCAGTTTCATAACTTTTTGAGCATAGTTCCAAATTACTCTCCAGAATGGTTGGATCCATTCACAGTTCCACCAATAATGTATGTGTCTCAGTTTTCCCACATCCCCTCCAACATTTGTCATTATCTTTTCCTGTCATCTTAGCCAATCCGACAGGTGTGTAGTGGTATCTCAGAGTTGTCTTAATTTGCATTTCTTTGATCAATAGTGATTTGGAGCACCTTCTCATGTGACTAGAAATAGTTTCAATTTCTTCATCTGAAAATTGTCTGTTCATATCTTTTGACCATTTATCAATTGGAGAATGCCTTGAATTCTTATATATTTGAGTCAATTCTCTATATATTTTAGAAATGAGGCCTTTATCAGAATCTTTGAATGTAAAAATGTTTTCCCAGTTTATTGATTCCCTTCTAATCGTGTCTGCATTACTTTTGTTTGTACAAAAACTTTTTAACTTGATATAATCAAAATTATCTATTTTGTGATTAATGATGATCTCTAGTTCTTCTTTGGTCACAAATTCCTTCCTCCTCCATAGATCTGAGAGATAAACCATCCTACATTCTTCTAATTTATTTATAGTATCATTCTTTATGTCTAGATCATAAATCCATTTCAACTTTATCTTGGTATATGGTGTTAGTTGTGGGTCAATGCCTAGTTTCTTCCATATTAATTTCCAATTTTCCCAGCAGTTTTTGTCAGTTAGTGAGTTTTTATCCCCAAAGCTGGGGTCTTTGGGTTTATCAAACATTAGATTACTGTAGTCATTGACTATTTTGTCCTGTGAACCTATCCTATTTCACTGATCAACTACTCTGTTTCTTAGCCAGTACCAAATGGTTTTGATGACTGCTACTTTATAATATAGTTTTAGATCTGGTACAGCAAGGCCACCCTCATTTGCTTTTTTTTTTCATTAATTCCTTTGAAATTTTTGACCTTTTGTTTTTCCAGATGAATTTTGCTGTTATTTTTTCTAGGTCAGGAAAATAATTTCTTGGGAGTTTGATTGATATAGCACTAAATAAATAAATTAGTTTAGGTAGTATTGCCATCTTTATTATATTCGCTCAACCTATCCAAGAGCACTTGATGTTTTTCCAATTGTTTTGATATGACTTTATTTGTGTGGAGAGTGTTTTGTAGTTTTGCTCATATAGATCCCGACTTTCCCTTGGCAGATATATTCCCAAATATTTTATACTTATGAACAGTTATTTTAAATGAAATTTCTCTTTGTATCTCTTGCTGTTGGATTTTGTTAGTGATGTATAAAAATGCTGATGATTTATGTGGATTTGTTTTGTGTCCTGCAACTTTGCAAAAGTTATTGATTAATTCTAATTTTTTTAGTTGATTCTCTAGGGTTCTCTAAGTATACCATCATATCATCTGCCAAGAGTGATAATTTGGTTTCCTCGTGACCTTCTCTAATTCCTTTAATCTCTTTTTCTTTTCTTATTGCCAAAGCTAGCATTTCTAATACAATATTGAATAGTAATGGTGATAGTGGGCAACCTTGTTTCACCCTGATCTTATTGGGAATGGTTCCATTTTATATTACCATTACATATGATGCTAGCTGATGGTTTTAAATAGATGCTACTGACTAATTTAAGGAAAAGTGCATTCATTCCTATATTTTCTAGTGTTTTTAATAGGAATGGATGTTGGATTTTATCAAATGCTTTTTCTACATCTCTTGAGATAATCATACGTTTTTTGTCAATTTGGTTATTGATATAGTCAATTATGCTAACAGTTTTCCTAATATTGAATCATCCCTGCATTCCTGGTATAAATCCCACTTGGTCGTGGTGTATTATTCTGGGGATGATTTTCTGTAATCTCTTTACTTATATTTTATTTAATATTTTTGCATCAACATTCATTAGAGAGATTAGTCTCTAATTTTCTTTCTCTGTTTTTGTTCTACCTGGTTTAGGCATCAGTACCATGTCTGTGTCATGAAAGGAATTTTGTAGGAGTCCTTCATTCCCTATTTTTTAAAATAGTTTATATAGTATTGGAGATAATTGTTCTTTAAATGTTTGGTAGAATTCACATGTAAATCCATTTGGTCCTGGGGATTTTTTCTTAGGGAGTTGATTAATGACTTGTTCTATTTCTTTTTCTAAAATGAGACTATTTAAGTAATTTATTTCCTCTTCTATTAATCTGGGCAATCTATATTTTTGTAGATATTCCTCCATTTCACTTAGGTTATCAAATTTATTGGCATAAAGTTGGGCAAAGTAACTCCCAATTATTGTTCTAATTTCCTCTTCATTGGTGGAAAGTTCTCCCTTTTCATTTTTGAGACTAACAATTTGATTTTCCTCTTTTCTTTTTCTAATCAAATTGACTAGAGGTTTATCTATTTTGTTGGTTTTTTCATAAAACCAACTTTTAGTTTTATTTAGTAATTCAATAGTTTTTTTTTACTTTTGATTTTATTAATCTCTTTATTTTTAGGATTTCAAGTTTGGTATTTGATTAGGGGGTTTTAATTTGTTCTTTGTCTAGCTTTTTTAGTTGCAAGCCCAATTCATTGATTTTTCTCTTTCTCTATTTTATGCAAATAAGCATCTAGAGATATAAAATTTCCCTTATTACCACTTTGGCTGCATCCCACAAATTTTGGTATATTGTCTCATTATTGTAATTCTCTTGACTGAAATTAGTAATTGTGCCTGTATTTTGCTGTTTCACCCATTCATTAGTTTCCAATTGGTTTTTGGTCTATTTTCTCCTGGCCTTATATTGCATGTGATTTTTATTGCATCATGACCTGAAAAAAATGCATTTACTATTTCTGCCTAACTGCATTTGATTTTGAGGTTTTTGTGTCCTACAAATGGTCAATTTTTATATAAGTTCCATGAACTGCTGAGAAAAAAGTAAACTTCTTTCTGTCTTCATTTAATTTCCTCCAAAGATCTGTCATACCTAACTTTTCTAACATTTTGTTCACCTCCTTCACTTCTTTCTTATTTATTTTGTGGTTTGATTTATCTAGTTTTGAGAGAGGGAAGTTGAGATTCCCCCACTATTATAGTTTTGCTGTCTATTTCTTCTTGCATCTCTCTGAACTTTTCCTCTAGGAATTTCCATGATATACCACTTGGTGCATATATGTTTAGTATTGATATTGCTTCATTATGTATGATACCCTTTATTAAGATATAGTTTCCTACCTTGTCTCTTTTAATTATATCTATCTTTGCTTTTACTTGATCTGAGATCAGGATTGCTATCCCTGCTTTTTTTTAGTTGACCTGAAGCATAATAGATTCTGCTCCAGCCCTTTACCTTCACTCTGTATGTATTATTATGCTTTAAATGTGTTTCTTGTAAACAGCATGTTGTTGGATTCTGGCTTTTAATCCAGTCTGCTATCCACTTCCACTTTATAGGAAAGTTCATTCCATTCACATTCACAGTTAAAATAACATTCTGTATTTCCTGCCATCTTATTTACCCTAGGTTATGCTTTTCTCTTTCCTATCCCCTTTCCCTCCTCCCTAGTATTTTGCTTTTGATAACCACTTCCTTCAAACAATCCTTTCCCTTTAGAGCCCCACCCCCTTTTTACACCTTTCCCCTAATTCTTCTGTTTTTCCCTTCTATTAGTCTTTCCCTTTCTTTTCCCCCTTTCCCTCCTATTTTCTTATAAGGTGGGACAAGTTTCTTTGTGATACTAAATATGTCTATTATTCTTTCAGAGCCAAGTCTGATGAGATTAAGATTAACACAACATTCATCCCCCTCTCTCCCTCAATTATAATAGGTTTTCTTTGCCTCTGTGTGTGATGTAATTTCCCTTATTTTACCTCCTTTTCCCTCTTCTTCCAGTGTGATCCCTTTTCTACCTCTAATTTCTTTTTCATCTTATTATATTATCACAATCACAATCATAATATAATAAAATCAACCCTCATTCTCTAAGTATATCCATAACACAAATATTGTTCTCAAGAGTTTTTTTTTCTTTTTGCCTTTTTATGTTTCTCTTGAGTTCTGTGTTTGGAGATCAAATTTTTTGTTCCATTCTGGTCTTTTCATTAGAAATAGGTGAAATTCACCTATATCATTGAATGTCCATCTTCTTTCCTGAAAGATAATGCTCATTTTAGCTGAATAGCTTATTCTTGGCTGTAATCCCAGTTCCTTTGCTTTTTGGAATATCAGATTCCAGGCCCTTCGATCCTTTAAGGTGGAAGCTGCTAGGTCCTGGGTGATCCTAATTGTGGCTCCTCAGTATTTAAATTGTTTCTTTCTGGCTGCTCGCAATATCTTTTCCTTGGTATGATAGTTCTGAAATTTAGCCACAATATTCCTTGGGGATTTAATTTGGGGGTTTCTTTCAGGAGGTGATCATTGGATTGTTTCAATAGTTATTTTGTCTTCTGATTCTAAAATATCAGGGCAGTTTTCTTTCATAATTACCTGGAAGATAGTGTCTAGGTTCTTTTTTTATCATGGCTTTCAGGAAGCCCTATAATCCTTAGATCGTGCCTCCTAGATCTAGGTCAGTTGTTTTTCCTAGGAGATATTTCATATTTTCTATTTTTTTCATTTTTTTGTTTTTGTTTGATTCTTGAAGTCTTGTCATTCACTTCCATTTGTTCAATTCTAATTTTTAATGTCTTATTTTCTTCAGTTACTGTTTTTAGTTCCTTTTGCAACTGACCAATTACATATTTTTGTTCATTGCATTTTTTCCATTTTTTTGGCAATGATCTCATTTCGTTTCCCCATATTTCCTAACTCTCTTTTAAGATCCTTTATGCAATTTTCAAAGAAAGCCTTGTGACATGAGGTCCAGTTTATGTCTCTCTTTGGGGCTTTTTCTGGAGTTGCTTTATTTTTAATGATCTTAGGATTTGATGTCTGTTCTTCCCTCTCTCCATAAAAGCTGTCTATGGTGAGAGTTCTTTTTGGTTTTTTTTTATTCATTTTTTTAAAGGTGTGAGGTCTGTTCAAGGCAAAGGAAGGATAGCTCCTTTAATTTGCCCTGGAGAAGTTCTGCTGATTGAGTTATTTCAGGTGCTAGGCAGTTCTGCTTATTGACTGATTGCTTTAGGATGCTGTGTAATGACAGCTAGGTCAGGTGCTCTTCAGGGGTTCAGTGGTTCACAATCTACCCCCCCCCAAAAGGCAGTTCTTCCAAACCCCTGCTCACAATCAGGACAGATTGGCCCAAGAGGCCCACAGAAGACTCCCAGGTGTGTGAAAGCCACAATGCTCCAACTCCTGCTCCAGCTCCCTGCTTCAGTCTCCCTGTGCTGCAATCTGGGTTTGGCAGACCAACCCCCCTGCCCAATTGAAACAGACCTTTTTTGAAGTTCTTCCAGGGGATCTTTTTCTAGATATGTGTTGTACTCTAGATTTTGTAGCTTCTTTGACTTCAAAACCAGTCTAGAGGCTTTATCTGCTGTTGGTTTGAGGGAGGGTTAGAGTAGGTTACAGAGACTCGTGTCTGATTTCCTCCATCTTGACTCCATCCCCAGAAGTCTCAATTTTTAGTTCTTTACCATCACAAAAAGAGCTGCTACATATGTGAATTTTTTCCCCTTTTAAAAAAAAATTTTTTAAACGATCTCATTGGGATATAGATTCAGTAGAGACACTATGCACAATGTATGCACAATTTTATAACCCTTTGGGCATAGTTCCAAATTACTTAACAGAATGGCTGGATCAATTTACAACTCCACCAACAATGCATTAGTGTTTCAGTTTTCCCACATCCCCTCCAACATTTATCAATAACTTTTCCTGCCAATCTGATAGGTGTGAGATGGTACCACAGAGATATTTTAATTTGCATTTCTTTAATCAATAGTTTTTAGGGCATTTTTTTCATATGACTATAGATGGATTTAATTTCTTCATCTAAATATTGTCTCTATATCCTTTAACCATTTATCAGTTGGAGAATGATTTGTATTCTTAGACTTTTGACTCAGTTCTTGATATATTTTAGAAATGAAGCCTTTATCAGAAATACTAGCTACAAAAATGTTTCCAGATTTCTATTTCCCTTCTAATCTTGGCTACATTAGTAGTTTTTTTTAACAAAAACTTTTTAATTTAATGTAATCAAAATTATCCATTTTGCATTTCATAATACTCTATTTCTTGTTTGGTTACAAATTCCTCTCTTCTCCAAAAATCTGAGAGGCAAATAATTTGATTATAATATCATCCTTTATGTCTAAATCATGAATCCATTTCCACCTTATCTTTCTATAGCATGTGAAATGTTGGTCTATGCCTAGTTTCTGTGATACTATGGAAAGAGAATTTTTAAAAGAGAAATTTGACTGATGTGGCTATATGAGCATTGGGTCTTTTGTTCTGGTCAGTTGCCCCTCTTCCAGAAACTCTTTGTAGTCACACAATTAGCAGCAAGGGATAAGCAAAGCTTGGGACCAAGTCTACAATTAAATATCTCTCTTTCCTTTGTCAACCCAATTCCTTGAAAAAGCCCTTTACACTCAAGGCCTCCACTTCTTTAATGCTCTTCTTAACTCTTTGCAATCTGGCTTCCAGTCTTATCACAACTGAAATAAATCTTTCCAAAGTCAAGTGTTGTTATAATTACCAAATACAGTAGGCCTTAGTTTGTATACTTTTTAAAGTCTCATTGGTATTGACATTATTGACTATCCCAGTCTCCTGGATTCACTTTTGGATTTTGTGGCACTATTTTCTCGTTTTGCCTCCTACCTATGTGATTGCTTCTTAGTCTCTTTTGCTGGTTCATCATTCATGAAGCATCCATATCAATAGATAGATATAGAGAGAGTACTTAATAAATGTTTTGTTTCACACATTGTGCTAAGCATTTGAAGATACAAATGAGCAAAATGGTATCTGACCCTAAGGAGGGAAAGGCATATAAAGAGAAATTGAAAGATGTTTAGGAGCATCTTTCTTATGAGCTTATGAGCAGGAGCCCCAAAATGGCTTTTCAAGGTGATTCCAGAAGTAGAGTCAAATTTTCTGGTAGGGAAGAAATAGAGAAGTTTACTTGAATAGAGACCACATGTCATTTATATCAGTGAGGCAAACTCAAGTAGAAATGGGAGTCATTAATCTGTACATAAGGATCCCTGCAGACCATTACATTTAAAATGTAATATTATCTGTATTTTATTTTATTTGTATTTATTTTGTCAAATGTTTCTCAATTACATATAAATACCAGGAGATTTTTGAAAGGCAGAATTGATGACTAATCTCGATCAACAAAATTTTTAAGAAGTTAACTTTAAGTAGTAAACTGTACAAACTTAAAACAACTCATTTTCCATGAAACTTTATGGAAGAAGGAAAAAAGTATCAGGACTGATCCTGCCTCTGCTGTTTATCACTTTTATAGGCAAAAATCATTTACCCTTCTGTGAACCTTATTTCCCTTATCTGTAAAAAAGAGGGGATTGAAGTAGATGGCCGCTAGGGGCCCTTCTAGCTCCATGTCCCATGTCCTGTGATCCATTTCTCTGCATGCTATTCTTTGCAAGATTTACTCTTTCTTTGAGAATATTGGAGATAGCACTGAAACATTGAGGGGAAAAATGGTCTACTGATTTCCCTTCTTCAATCTCTTTCCACTCCAAACTCTACTCAGCTGCCGACATGATTTTTCTACAGCACAGATCTGACCAGGTCATTCTCCTACTAAAATCAACTTCAGTGGCTTATTATTATTAGCAATAACAAATGAATTTACATAGTGCTTCAGGGTTTGCAAAAGGCTTGACAAATTAACTCCTTTGACCTACAGAACAATGTCCTGTGATTTGGTTTTATTATTACTCCTATTTGGCATAAGAGGCAGCTGAGGCTGAGATGGGGTTAAGTGGTTTGCCCTTCCTGAGGATCCCGCAGCTAAATATTAAGGGGCTTGAGGGAGGAGACAAATTTGGATTTTCCTGACTCCTTGTTTAGCACTTTGTCCATTATATCAATTACCTCAAGGAACAAGCATAACCTTCTGCTGGCATTTTAAGGTCTTCACCACCTGGCTTCCTTTCACCACACTGCCACCTGGCCACGTCGGCCTTTTGCTTATCCACAGGGTTTGTCTTGGCTGTACTTTACACTTCAGTGCCCTTTTTCACTCTTCACTTCCACTTAGAAGCCCTGGTTTCCTTTAAGGGCAAGCTCGATCATCTCTGTGTCAGGCTTTTCCTGATCCCTCAGGTTCAATTGCTCCCCAAAATTTACCTTGGGTATCTATCTATCTATCTATCTATCTATCTATCTATCTATCTATCTATCTAT
>JAJPUD010001867.1:286540-378409 GCA_023553655.1 Myrmecobius fasciatus
TATCTATCTATCTATCTATCTATCTATCTATCTATCTATCTATCTATATTATAAGCTACTTAGGAATATAGATTGCTTCACCTTTGTTTTTGTGTCCATGACACTAGCACCGTGCTGAGCACTTCATAGATTCTTAATAAATATGTATTGTTTGATTAATTAATTGAAAATTTATGTAGTTTATCATTCTGTAGTATAGTTTGGCCTGGAAAAATACTGTTCTGATTGATATTGTGAAGTTGAAATTCAACCAAGATATTAGGATCAGTATTCTTATTGTCACTGAAAAACAGAATGAGATTTTTAGTAGTCGACATTCCAGTTTTAGATCAGGCATTTTTGGGGGAACAATATTGGAAATACTTCCTTTTTTATAATCTCTGAAGAAACACTGCTAGTATAGCCTAAGGAGGTCTCATTAAGATAGGAGATAAAAATACAAATTAGGTCCATTAGGAGCAAAAGAAGACTAGATAACATTTGACAAATACCTAAGAATAATGTATTAACTCCTAAGAGCCAGGAGGACCATCCAGTAATGAATATTAATTAAACACTGGGCTATTGTATTAGCAACTGAATCAGGGTATTGTGATGTATTTCTCCTGTTTCCTTTTTCATCACCACTAACCATTATGTGACTTTGTTTTCCCTCTAATTCTCCTTGTACTAAACTGTGTATTCTCTTGTTCTCTCTTCCTCTATCTCTGTTTTTTATTCTAGTGCCATATTCCTCAGGGAGTACTTCATTTCCACAACCAGGAACAAGCCTGGATGCTTAAGGTAAGGTGCACATAAACACTATACCTTATTCAGGGATAGGTGGGTATATTTTTATAATCACCTCATGGAAAAACAATGTACATATGACACACTTTTAAATTTAATCGGGACTATTAATATTTTCTCTATCTCTTTTAAAATTTAATTTAATTTTTTAATGCACATTGCTTTATGAATCATATTTGGAGAAAAAAAAATCTGAATGAGAGGGAAAAATCATGGGAGAGAGGAAAAAAAAACAGAAAAAAAAATTTCTGGATTCCATCTCTTTCTTAATGAGGGCAGTGAAGTGACAGTGGATAGAACACTGGACCTGGAGTCAGGAAGACCTGAGTTCAAATTCAACCTCAAACACTGACTAGCTGTTTGATTCTGGGCAAGTCAATCTCTGGGCAAGTCAGATTAAATTCTCTCTGCCCTAGTTTCTTTCTCTAAAAAATAGAGATAATAATAGTACCTACCAGTTACAGATATTGTCAGCATCAAATGAGATAATAATTATAAAGAGCTTAGTATAGCACCTGATACATAACAAATGCAATATAAATATTAGCTAATATTTTTATTTTTAATTTAATAATTTAATTTTTATGTAGTATAAGTAGTACTTATGCCACATATTTCATAAGCTCAAATGAAATAATAATTGTAAAGTGCTTAGCATAGTACCTGGAATATGGTAAGTGCTATATGAATCATCATCATCATCATTGTCATTTTGAAGATTTATTAAGGATATTGTAGCTATTATTATTGTTATTATACAATTCTTAAAACAACAAATCAAACACTGATTTATAGGGTTTGCAGATTTCCAAGGTGTAAATGCTCACAATGAAAATTTAACAATTGGTTCTCAAGCCTGAGTCCCAGCTGACTACAGAATATCTCTGACTTTATCATTCATACTCTTATTATCAATTTTTTCTTTACATGAGGATAATAACTAACTTAAAAAGTCAGTGGTGAAGAAAATATCTGTCAGAAAGTTATTTTTCAACTGAGGATTTTCTTCACTTATTCATCCTTACTATATATAGCTAGCAGCACCAGTAGCCATTTACAATTTAGTATTAGTCTGTTAGCTCCTTGAGAACAGGAACTGATTATATTTGTCATTGTATTCCCTAAGTCCTTAGCATGGTGTTTGGCAGATAGAAAGTCTTTAATAAATGCTTGTTGAATAACTGAATAAAATTTGTGAATGTTAAATAAAGACAGAAGAGTTGTAAATTTCTTATCTTGAGTAAGAGATTGAGAGTTTAAAAAAATAAAAGGTTCTTCTTTGTAATATTTCGGATAGATCTTATAAATATAGTAAAGTTCTTGACCTTCATTTCTTTCTTACTGGCATATTAGATATTCCTCTTTCTACTGATGCCTGGAAGGTTCATTTATAGAAAGGGAAAAAAAATAATAGAAAAGAAAAAAGAAAACAATGAGCCTGAGTTCCACCAGATGGCAATATTTAAAAAGCCATTTGTAGTGTGTGGTTGTAAGCTGATGATTCAATTATCCTACTCAGAATCTTGCTGGTGTTTTCAAATGTTCTTCCAAATTATCACAGTTGTTTTGCTTCATCTCCCCTTCTTTTCTTGCAGCATTCCAAATTTTCATTAGCAATTTGTTTTCTTAATTTAGAAAAAAGTAAAAGAAAAAAGTAACCTGAGTTACTGCTCTCTAAATGTTGTTGCTAAATCTACTATTGAAGGCACAAATTGGTATAGTGGTGACCGATTATGTGGGTGTTTCTCTTATGGTTGTGATAAATGCCCTGAAAATATAATGATTGTTTCTATTACAAATTCCTATTCAAAGGGGGAGGGGGAAAAGAGGTTCTGAAGAAATTTCATAACAAAGTTGGGCAATATTTTGTACTATTGTCTTGTTACTAAATCCACTGTCCATAAACTTCTTGAGGGCAAAACCATGCTTTTTAATATCTCAATGACTAGCACATAGGAAATATTTAACGAGTGCTTGTTGACTAAATCAGATGAGTTCTACAAATATTTGGTCCAGTTTTTGTAATTTGTTTCTAAAAGAATAGTCATGCTTTGTAATTTGACTATGTAAACCCCTTTTTCTTTTAGATCCTATCAGCTTATTATATAGCACTCAAGGTTTGCAGAATATTTTTACATACTTTATTTCATTTTATTATCTATTGCATTAAATTCAACAGACACTCAAGACTTATTCTTTTAGCTTCTTTTATGAGGAAGCTCAATAGGTAAATTGCTTGTTAATGGGAAAACCACAGTTTTCCACTTCTGTCAGCTTCCTAGAAAGCTGTTTATTTGGATTTCTAGCATGACAAAATTCAAAAGGGCTCTAGGTTACCTCTAAGTAGTAATGGGTGTTGGGACTATTTGAAAAGGGGTAGCAGGTTCCTTTGTAAACCCTACTGTTTTTATATTCCTCTCAGGTAGTACAAACATTTTCTTCTCTTGGATTGAAAAGTTTTATCTTAGTTAGAATTATACTTTCTAAAACTAAGAGGTGAGCCAGATGCCAGGAGAGGTGAAGATCATTGGAGTAGGTTCCTGGGAAACCTGTATAGGTGCAGGATATTTAAGAGGAAGTGGACAGGAATTTGTCCAGAAGACTTACCCGAGTTTATGGTTTATATGGATAGGATAGGGATTGTGTTTTCATTGGTTCTCCTACCTAATTCTGTCTAGACTTCTGCAATTGATAGTAGAGTTTTGACTTGTCTGGAGTCATATGTGTCAGGGATGAATCAGAAATCCAACTCTTCCTGGTTTCAGGGTCATATCTCCATCTTGCCTTTAAAAATCCATGGTTTAGTTAAAAGAACTTGGGTTCTTGGCTCAGAAGCACTGATATTAACATGTATTTATTGTTGTTCAATTGTGTCTGACTCTTCATGAGCCAATTTGGGGTTTTCTTTGGCAAAGATACTGAAATGGTTTGCCATTTCCTTTTCCAGCTCATTTTACAGATGAAGAAACTGAGGCAAACATGGTCAAATGACTTGCCTAGGGTCACACAGCTAGTGAGTGTCTAAGGCTGGATTTTAACTTGTCTTCTTGACTGCAGGCCCAGTGCTCTATTCATTGCGTTATCTAGCAGCTATTGACATGGATAAGCAATCCATAAATAAACTTCAAGAGCCCAAAGAATTTCTAACACTGGTGCCTGTATTACCTTCTCTATTTAAGTGAAATGGGGAAATTATTCAAATAAGGTCTCAATTATTGCCACATTTTCTTGTAGCTGGAGCATTTTTAGGTGGAATAAAAAACATTGAAGAATTTCTAATTTCTCTCCCTCCTCTTCATTTCCTATTGTGTTGGAGGTTACTTTACTAAAGCCTCACAGGAAGGAATTGGCTCTATTAGTTTCCTAGAAGGAAATTTCCCAACATCATGGGGGCTGTAGGGTTCCTTTTCTATGGTTTCTGACCAGATATGTTTTCTTCTATTATGGATATGTGCTTGTATTTAGATCAGAGTAAACAAAATAATGATTGTATAGATACAATTTTCTTCCTCTAATTAATTCCTGTGTCTTAATAAATTGTATTTTATCATAACCCTAAGTATATTAAAATTCCTTAGATATTTATTAAACCCCAGGAAAGGGAGAATAAAACATGAATAAGACAGTTTCTGCTTTCAGGGTGTTTGCAATCCAGCAAGGGAAACATCATGCATACAAATAAGTATAAAACAAAACATTTTAAATCTTTAAGTTAAGTCAGATAAGTTATCTTTCAAGATCTAAGAAGGGAGGGATCCTATCTAGAGAAATTAATTGTCTTTAGGAATTCAGAAGCATAAAAGGGAAGTTCTTATTTCCTGAATATTCTACTTAGTGTTTGGCAGGTGTTTTGTATATAATAAGCATTATAAAATTTTAAGAGGCAGCATGACATAGTGGATAGAGTGCTGGATTTGGAAGTGAGGAAAATCACTGTATTCAAATCTCATCAAACATACTATCTGTATAACCCACCCTGGAAAGTCACTTAATGTCTTTTTAACCTCAATTTCTTCTTCTGTCAAATGAGCCAAATAATAGCAGATATATTGAGCTTCACAAGGATTTTTGTAAGGGTAAAGTGAGATAATAAATGTAAAGCAGTTTTCAAACTTATAAAGAGCTGCATAATTGATGTCCATTATTAAGCTCTTTATAATTCTAAGTAGAATTTTAGGAGGTGCAGATTAGGAGAAAAGGCATCCCAGATGTAGGGAACCAAGAGGCTGAAGATGAAGTGTTGTGTCCAAAGAACAGCTACCAGGCAAGTTTGACTGAAATACAGTAAATGAAGGCGAATAATAAGAAATAAGACTGGAACAGTAGGTGGGAGTCAGATGATTAATAATAGATGACAGTTATATAGCACTCTAAGGTTTGCAAAATACTATTACATATTTTATTTCATTTTATTATCTATTACATTAAATTCAACAGACACACAAAACTTATTCTTTTAGATTCTTTTATGAGGAAGCTCAATAGGTAAATTACTTGTTAATGGGAAAACCACAGTTTTCCATTTCTGTCAGCACCCTAGAAAGCTGTTTATTTGGAATTCTAGCATGACAAAGTTCAAAAGAGCCCTAGGTTACATCTAAGTAGTAATGGATGTTAGGACTATTTGAAAGGTGGTAGCAGGTTCCTTTGTAAACCCTACTGTTTTTACATTCCCCTCAGGTAGTACAAATATTTTCTTCTCTTGGATTGAAAAGTTTTTTTTAGTTAGGATTATACTTGCTAAAACTAGAATCAAAATCAATCTGCATTTATCATTAGTATTTCAAATATGTTTATTGCATATATGATTATTTTGATAGTTATATAAAGGTCAGGGGGCCCAGAATCAAGACAGTTAAATTCTGGCCATAGTAATATCTAGATGTGTGTCCTGAGTCAATTAGGAAGCTGCTTCAGAAAGTGGGGTTTGCACCAGAATCTGAAGTCACTTCCAGTTTTTATTCTATGATCCCACAATCCTAAGTCACTAAGTCATAGACTCTGAGGGCTGAAAGAGCTCTTAACTTCTATCCACTTCAAATGAGAGAACTAAAGCCCAAGAGTCATTCTCAAGGTTACAGAGAAAGTTACCCATAGAATTAAAATTAGGACCTGGTTCTTCAACCTCATGTGTAAGTAATTCTCTCTTTGTATCATTCATTATGCTTTACATCAAATGGTATAATATATACCTTTCTTTTCTTACACAATTGCTGAAAAGTTAAAAACAATATTTAAAGATGGCTGTGGTATTATTGGTCTTCCCTGTATATATGTATGAGTGTGTGCAAACATGTATGTGTATCAGTGTATATGTATATATACACATGTATGTGTATGTTACACCTTTATATGTGTGTTTATATGTATGTATGTATATATTTATGCATATACACACAAAGTCTACACTTATTCCTTCCATATCATGGGAGTTAGAGCTGAAGCATCCCTGTGATCTGAAAAATCCATGTAAAAATTTTTGGCCCTGCCTTTGTACCACAGAAGAAGTCTTAATTTTTTCTTTCTCTTTTATGGGATATGTATACTACCTTGTAAAATTTGGGTTGATATTATGCAATACTATACAGATATTTTATGCATTGCTGAATTTCTAAATTTTTTCTGTGCCATCTTCTGACCTTTGAATATTGTCTACAGCTTCTGCAAAATTCCCCCAAAATTCTCATTTCATTTCTTATGCCAACCTGCAATATATCAAAACCACAGTGGGGAAAAGTCATGATGTGGAAGGGATAGCAGTAAAGTGTGTGTGTGTGTGTGTGTGTGTGTATACATATGTGTGTATTATACAGATACACGGGTGTGTGTGTATATATATATGTATATATACATATACAAAGTATATATATATAACTCATATATATACACATGCACAAAGTGTATATATAATCATACACATATGATTATATATACATTTTGTGCATGAGAATAGAGAAATGTCTTTGGAGTCTCTAAGGCCTAGACTTATTTCCAGCTCATATCTACTCTCTTCTGGACATTGTGGAACCGACTGTAGGTAAGTCACCTTTTATGCCCCTAGGTAAGTCAGGAGGCAGCTCAGTGGATAGACTAAAGGCAGAGATATTTGAATCCAAATTTGGTCTCTGACACTAGTTGTGTGTTCCTAGACAAGTCACTTAACCTGTGTTTTTCTTAATTCACTGGAGAAGGAAATGTCAAACTACTCCAGCATCCCTGCCAAAAAAATCCTATGGACAATATGCTCCATGAAGTCATGAAGAATTGGACATGAATGAACAACTGAACAAAAACAAATTAAGACTATAGCTACCAAAGAGTTATTAAAATGCATTGGTAGAGAAGGTTTGCATGCCATGTGTTCTCAAGCAGGCATTGGATAATCACTTGTTGGATGTTTTCTATTTGGATTGTTTCCACATTTTGGTTAGACTAGATGAGTTGCAAGGTTCCTTCTCTGATTCTATGAACACTGATTAGATCTGGAACAAAATTAATGATCTCTCTCTCTCTCTCTTTATATATATATGGATATAGATACAGATATATGGATATATATATGGATATAGATATAGATATGAATAGATAGATAAATAGATTTGTAATATTGCCGTGTTTGAATTTTTTTATGTTATAAAAGACTGCAAATCTTAATCATTTGTCATTTTTTTTTGAAGTCACTAAGATGAGTTTTGATGAATCTTGTTAAGTGTTATACAATAGTAAGACTAGGAAATGAAAATTGTTGCATAATCTATGTTTTGGGAGAACACATCAATAAGTTACTTCCATTATTTCTTTTTTGAAAAAGGTATTTGGTGCACCAACACCTTGCTCTTTCTTCTAAAATCATTGCTTTAAAGGGCAAATGACTAGGCTGGGAGTTAGCTGTTTGCCATGTAATAAGTTTAATATTTATATGGGGATTATAACCTCATTCACACAGGGATCCTAATTGATGGAGTAGGTATTATAACAGCTGTATGCCAGGGCAATTCTAAATGTGTTGCTATGCTTTTAGTAGTGTTATGGAGCTATTTGATGCTATTTGTTTCTCCCTCTCATAGTCCCTCTCCCGTTAGGGCATTGATGGCATAGATCTTCAGGACTAGGTTAAATTGTTAAAGAG
The DNA here is from genome assembly GCA_023553655.1 of Myrmecobius fasciatus. Taxonomy (NCBI): domain Eukaryota; kingdom Metazoa; phylum Chordata; class Mammalia; order Dasyuromorphia; family Myrmecobiidae; genus Myrmecobius; species Myrmecobius fasciatus. The sequence goes on from JAJPUD010001867.1 coordinate 294,459, forward strand.
GGTATGTAAATGAAACTAATCCTTGACTGTCCAACTCTCCAACAACCAGAATCCCTGACATGATTGGAGAGAAAAAATTTCCATTATGGGATCAATATTCTCTTTCTGTGTTTATGAACTTTGCTATAAAATATACAAGAGCATGGTGAAATGACATTAATTCCAACATCAAAATCCCCTTCGAGTTTATAAATTTGCACTCACTAATTTGCCAGAGTATGTGGAGAGAATACCACTTACTGACCTCATCCACCTAAACAGGCTGATTCTCATGCTTTTATGTATTAATAATTAATGATAAATGTTCAATAAATGCTTATTGATGAGTATAATCAAGTTCTAAATCAGAGTAGTTGTATTATTCCCTCTTCTTCTTTCTCCTCCAGTGCAAAGGCCTATAATTCATTGGAAATCCATGAAACCATGAAGAAAATACATTGAAATGAATATCCTCTCCTTCTGCAACAAGCCCCTCTTCACACTCCACTTGTAAAAAACAGTTCTCTTTTAGGCTTTGTCAGATTAGGCCTGGTCCTGGGTCATTGCCATTCTGGGGATTCTGTTACTCTTAGGGTGAACTTAAAGTGGGGAAGAGATTCATGTTTATTTTGACTTGCACTTTTAGTTTATCACCCAAACCCCCAAATCCTTTGGACCTCAGATGAACTAGTAGTGCCCAACCTCCATATTTTTGCTGGATTCATGTCCCTGGACTAGAACCAATTGACAATATTGATAGTCTTAAGGTATGCTCCTGGGACAAATGTTTTCAACTGATAAATTTTCTCCATGCTTTTTCTAGAGCTTCCAGATATCTGATTATTATGCAAGTTGGTTATCACCTCCTATGAAAATAATTTCCTGTTTAGGTTAGGACTTGTACAATTCATCATTTGATCTGAAAAAATAAAGGAGGATAGAATGCTGGAACTAGAATTAGGATGACCTGAGTTCAAATCTAGCCTCAGACACAACTTAGCTATGTGACCCTTGATGACAACTTTTCCCTGTTTGCTCTGATCTATTGCAGGAAAAAAAAAAGTAAACCATTCCAGTGTCTTTGCCAATCCCATAAGCAGTATAATCCTTGGGGGACATGAAGAGCTGGACACAACAAAATGTCAACAATTATTTATGTGCTGTCTCCTGAATTTGAGTGTGAGTTGTTTGAGAGCAGGGATTGTTTTTTACCTTTGTCTATACAATATAACTCAATGCTAAGTGATTAATAAACATTTTTTGATTGCTTTGTAAGGGGAACCTAAGCTGAGGGCAGTGAGGAAGAATAACTTTATGAAGTACTTATGCGACAAGGTCTTGAATTAAGTCCTTTATGAATAATTTCCCATAGAGGTTAATGTAGGATACCAGTGGTAGGTATCATAATGGATAAAGCACCTAACTGGAGAGGAACCCTGAGTTCAAATTGGGCTGCAGACGATTACTAACTGTGTGACCCTGGGTTTAAACTTGAACTCTGACTGTTTGGGTTCCTTGCCTGGCAAATGGTAATAATAATAATAATAGTATCTACCTCACAGGCTGATCAAATGGGACTAGGAAGGAATAGGGACAATAGGAATAGGAGTGAATATTCAGCAGAAGTTGTATGGCTTTTCCACTTGCACTCATTTAGGAGATAAAACTGGATGACTACAAGTAGAGGTAGATTACCATAACCTGTTCCATTGGCAGAACAAAACCAATAGTTAGTTCTCAAAATTTGGTATTTGGCAATGTGCTTCCATGACATCTAGCCTCTAATTTTAACTCCTTGATTAGGGGAAGAAGACCTCTGGTTCTTGTGCTCTAGGCATCTGGATTCCAGATGCCAGAAGGTCAAATGTTTTGCTAAATATATATGCAGATTTCTAGGAGGAAAGGGAAGGGGAAGGAGAGAATAAGCATTTAATTAAGTTCCCTACTATGTGCTAGATCCTGTTCTAAGTATTTTACAAACATTACTCTATTTGATTCTCATTTGTATAGATTGCACATAGTAAATATTTTAATACTTTTTGAGTTGAATCAATGGCTTCTCTAAAATTGACCGATGATCAGGCTGTATATTTTTCTCTGTAGAAAAGGGATTTCATTTCCCCCCACCCTTCTTTCCATTTTATCTTTTCTTTATTCTGAATTTAATAATTATTCAATAAAATGAGCATTTCCATATACACTGTAGAAAAGAAGAAAATTATACATAAAGTTATCAATCTGTTATGTTAACTTTACTTTTTTAAAAAGCATATTATAAATTTATCGTGTAATTTTCAAAATTGTTTTACTTGTCTAAGATTCCTTTTGATCTTTTCTTATTTCCAAACTGGCCACATACAAAAGTATTTCTAATTTTGTGTTTTGAGTCCATCACCTCTCACTGGAATGGATATCATCCTTCATCATCTATCTTCAGAAATTGTGATTGGTTGCTGCATTGATCTGATTTATTTAATTCTTTGTCTGTTACATTGTTGCTGTTACATAAATTGCTCCCCTAGTTTTGCTCACTTCACTCTGATTCATATCATATAAATCTTCCTAGATTCCCTGAAAATATTTTTCATAATTTCTTATAATGCAATAATAATCCATTATTTTTATATAACATAATTTTTCAGCTATTTCTAAGTTGAGGCATATCTGCTGAGTTTCTGGTTCTTTGCCACTACCCAAAAAAATGTTTCTATAAATATTTCTGTACATATAAATCCCTTTCATCTTACATTGATCTCTTGGGAGTAGTAGAGTTATCACTGTATCAGAGAATATGCACAGTTTAGACAGTCAACAAAGATTTTAATCAGCTATTTTATTTATTTTTAACAGTATTTATATTTTCCAATTACATGTAAAGACAAATTTTAACCTTCATTTCAAAAAAAATTTGAATTCCAAATTTTCTCCTTCCCTCTCTCACCTCTCCCTCTTTAATATGATAAGCAGTTTGATATAAATTATTATATGTGCAACTATATAAATCATATTTCTATATTAGTCATGTTGTAAAAAGAAGAAACAGACCAAAAAAAGCTCACAAAAAATAAAGTAAAAAAAGTACAGTTTGATCTGCATGCAGACTCCATCGGTTCTTTCTCTGGATGTGACTAGCATTTTTCATCATGACCCTTTTCAACAAACATTTATTAAGTACCTAAAATATTCTAGGCACTCTGCTTAACACTGTGAATAGAAAGAAATATAAAAAACAATCTTTGCTCTGAAGGAGCTCGTGATCTAATTGGGTAGATAACTATGGGTGCAATTAAGATACGCTATATATGAACAAATATATAGTATAAATTGGAGACAATTAAGAGAGTGAAGGCACTAGTCATTAAGGGGAATTAAGAAGGATTTTTTTTTGGTAGGTGGAGTTTTAGCTAGGATTTGATGGAAGCCAGAAGGGAAAGGTAAGGAGGCAGATAATTTCAGGCAGATGGGAGAGCTAGTGAAAATGTGCAAAAATGCAAAATAGATTGTCTTGTGAGAGAAAGAGCAAAGAGTCACTGTTACTAGATCAGAGGGACAAGTGGGAATGAATATATAAACAGCCTGGAAAAGTAGGAGGAAGGCAGGTTTGAATATGAGAGGATTTTATATTGGGGCCTAGAGGTGATAGGGAGCCATTGGAGTATATTGAATGGAAGAGGAAGGATGAAAGGTCAGATTGAGCTTTAAGAAGGTCATTTTTGCAAATGAATGGATGGATTGGTTTGGCATGAGACTTGAGACAGGAAGATCGTACATAAACTATTTTAATTGGAAATGATGAGATCTGTACCTATATTAAAGAAGAGCATATATGAAATGTCAAAATGGCTAAAACATTGGCAATGGATTGGCTATTGGGAGGGATAAGTGAGAGAGAGAGAGTAAGGAGTTAAGAATGAAACCTCAGTTGCAATCTTGAATGATTGGGAGAATGGTGGTATTCTCAACAATAACAGGGAATTTCAGAGGGGAGAGTTTGGGGGAAAAGATAATGAGATAATTAAAGATACTAATTCATTAATAATTAATTTAAAACTCAATTAAAGATAATTGAATTTTGAACACGTCAAATTTAAGATGCACACACACATATATATTCTATATATATATATATATATATTACACACACACACACACACACATACATATCTCAGACATCCAGTTTGAGATGTACGACAGCAGGAGAGAGGTGAGGGCTATATAAGTAGGCTATGAATAAAATCAAAGCAAGACAGTTTACTGACTTTTGAGATCTAGTTCTGATTTGTTTACAAGAATGGCTAGACTAACACAGTGCATTAATATGACTTTCCCCTTAGCTTCTCCAACATTTACCATTTTCTTTTTTGTCAACTTTGACAATGTAATGGATGTGAGTTGGAGATAATGTAGATTTTAAATATGGCATGTCCCAATATATTTCTGCTTAAAATATTTGCAATAATATCATTGGTTCTGTCCTAAATTTAGCTAGCCTTCTGCAGAAACATTTCAAAATAACTCCAGCTGTGTTATCAAGCTACTATCAGATTTAATAGAATACCCAAATAGCATGTATCAAGACAAGCAACAGGATTTTTACTAGTCTTCTCTGACTTCTATACAAATTAGATATTCTCTTTTAGTTGTGTTTATTTTGTTTTCCAACTAAAATACAGACCTAAAATTGGAATAATATATGATGGAGTCACTGTGATAGAAGAAGACAGATGCCAAAAGTATACAGAACGGCCTATGGGAATTCGTGGATCTTATATTATTTTTCCTAGCAATAACTTGGCTTTAATAGCTTCTTGGAGTAAAGCTTCTTAGAGGGTTAGCTCCTCAAGGAGATCATTTGTGTTGTACACAAGTTTACCCAGATGTGTTTTATTAGTATTCATTATTCTCTATTAGTTTGATTTCTGCTCTAAAATGAATGGTTACCTGACTTGGAGTACTTGTCTAATCCAAAGCTTCTTAAATTATGGGTCATGACCCTATATGGGGTCACATAACTGAATGTGAGGGGGTCACAAAAAATTTGGCAACAATAAAAGATATCAGATATTCCACCAAAAATTACTTTTTTTTGTAAAAATGAAGAATCTCATAAGTATGCAAACTTGCTTTCATCTTTAATAAATGATAAAATTATATGTGTAATAAATGTCTTCAAATAAATTTCTTTATGATTTATGATTAGTAAATTACTTATTTTATATTCCTATATATTTGGGGTTGCGTAAAAATTTCTCAGATGAAAAGGGGTTTCAAGGAAAAAAGTTTAAAAGGCTACTGTAAGCAAGAGACAAAACTCAGTCCACAAATACCATTGAGTGTTCATATCACTCTGATGAAATTAGTGCTGCCATAAGGGAAAAACAATTCCATCATTGTTTCCAGGTATAAGAAAGTCTGATGCTCTTATCTTTTGGTGTATAAAGTATAATCTCAAGTATAATTGATTATAATCAATTATAATCAGTAGCTTAATAATAGCTTACTATTTAATAGATACTAATTGAATATTACTTGGCCAACAGTCAAAAAAAAAGCTATTATGTTCATTATGGTGAGATGTAAAATAAAATGTGTAGCTTTTGTTTTAGCTCCTGACTTTTCTTCTCCATCCTGACTCCTGCCCATCATTCTTCATGACTTTGATATTCACATCAGTGACTCTTGTAACAACCTGACTTCCTAATCCATCCTCCATCTCAGATCTCCATTCAGCTTCAGCTGCCTACAGAAGGGAAGGCCATACTGTAGACTCAAGCATACATGTTCCATCACAGATTCTCAGTTCTGAAATTCTCTTCTCTGATTTTATCTATTCTTTCACTGCATTACTTTTGCTGAACCTTGTCAGTATGGGAAATTTCCCCATGCGTCTTGTCTGTAATCACACTTCTAGCTTCATTTCCCTCCCCTCACAATCTTAACCCTATTATTAGGCTCTCTAATAGTATCCAATCTTCCATCTTGACTTCTTTATCCATCTGTTCCCATCTTGGATCTTCAGCCTTTCTTTTCCCCCTTCCCAACCCAGTCTGCCTTCTCTAACTCCATTTTTAGATACAGGTAGAAGAATTCACAAATTGATATTGTGTTGTAAATGCTGTTCATATAAAGAAAGTCCTACTCTTTGGGTCTGTGCTATTTTTTAACTTTTTTTTATTTTAGAGGTGGTAAAAGGTAAATTGATTTGGCAGTTAAAACAATCAAACTTTGTTCTAATGAATAGAGGATGCTTTGAAAACAGGGGCTCTAGCCTTCATGGTAGAAGTCAATTTTTTTTCCAAATCACAAAACTAATGTAGCATTAGTGGTTGCAAGTAGTTAATGGCAATAGCAGAAGATTTATTTCTTATTGAAAAACAAAACTTGGCTGAAGAAGAAAGTCAGAAAAGGGAGAGGAAATCTAGAAGTTGGTAGGAGGACCTAGCTATTATAAGAAGATACATTTTAGACAATTCTTTATGTGTATGAACAAAATAAACACCAGAACTGTATTTGTGAATAATTGTATAACAGAGAGGGAAGTGTAGAACAGAATTTTAATAATAATTTTGGGAGTTTTTTTAAGTCCATACTTTTTAATTGTTATTATTAAATCATTTCAGTAGTGTCCAAGTCTTTGCAACTCCATTCGGAGTTTTCTTGGCAAAGATAATGGAGTGGTTTGCTGATTCCTTCTCCAGCTCATTTTTATATAAAGGAAACTGAGGCAAGCAAATTTAAGTGACTTGCTTAGGGTTATATAGGTAGTATACATCTAAGGTCGTATTTAAGCTCAGGAAGATGAATTTTCCTAATTCCAGGCCCAATGCTTTAATCACTTTGCTACACCTGTACTAGTCTGATCATGATGTTAAATAAATATAATTTATCACTGTATTGTAATTCTTTTATTAATCTCTGCTTAAATTCTCTAACATATTTCTCACAAATTTTGCATACTTTTCTTAGCTCCATTCTCATTATCCTTTCATCAACATGTGAAAGCCCCTTATATTTTAATGAGAAAATTGAAGCCATTCATAGTGTCTCCCCTATTCCACACCTCAATTTCTTCTTATATCCTTTCCTTTCCTGCTTCACTTTCAGAGATTAATATCTTGTGACCTTGATCCGATCACTTCGTTTCATTCTTTCTGTCTTTCTTATCTTGAATCAATCCTTCCTGTTTTGGCCATATATCCATGAGGCTTACAGATATGTTCAGTCCACTTTGCTCCTTCTGTCCCCTCAAATTATCTTCCCATATTTATTCTTTGACTGCTTCCCTGCTGTTTGGGAACATGCTCATATCTCCTCTCTCCATTAAAAAAAATTACTTCATCTGACCCTCTATGCTAGTTATCCTAATTTCTCCTCCATTTATACCTAAGCTCCTTAATAAAGTTTTCTATATTTGGTACCTCCACTTTTCCTTTAGCTCAGTTTAAACCCTGGGCAGTCTAGTTTCCAGCCTTATCATTCAGCTAAATTCTTTCTCCAAAATTGCCAATGATCTCTTAATTACCAAATCTCATGCTTTGTTTTCAATCCTCATCCTCTGCAAACTTTGATACTGTCTGTCACTTTTTCTCTGGATACTCTCCTCTCTTAAGTTTTCATGACCTTGCTCTCCCTCGGTTCTCTTTATTTGCTTTACTATTCCTTCTTCATCTCCATCTCTATTTCCAAATCATACCTATTAACTCTGAGTGTCTCCCAAAAGTCTATCCTGGGTCCTCTTCTCTCTATATACTATTTCACTTATTAACCTCATCAATAATCAATAATAATCAATGATTATTTCCATGCAGATGATACCAGATCTGTAGCTCCAGTTCTTACCCCCCTTCTGAATTCCATTCTGTATGACCAACTGCTTCTTAAATTTCTTGAACTTGGTTTTCCACAGATAGCTCACATTCCAAGTATAGAAAACAGATGACTTTCCTATCTCCACAAGTCCTTCCCTCTTCCGTATTTCTTTTTATTATCAAGGATACCACCATCCTCCCAGTCCCCTAGACTCTCAACCTTTTACACTTTCTTGGCTTCTCACTCACTACACATATCTTAATTTGTTGCCAAATCTTATTTCTCCTTTCCCAATACCTCTCATATGTTTCCTTCTTTCTGCTTAATCTGACTACCACCCTGATTCTTACCCTCATCCCCTTATGTTTGTTCTATTTTCTCTCCTCTATGTACGTTTTTGGGAGATTGTCTCTTTCATTAGAATGTGAACTTCTTAAGGGTAGGAATGATGTTTTTGTCCTTCTTTCTGTCTTGGGGCATAGAATAAGAATGTTTAAGCAATGGCCCAAGATTCTGACCTTCTGGCCAGTGAAAGTATAGCTCATCTTTCAGGTATGGACATCTTTTCCAAGAAAGGTCCAGTTGAAAACAAGTACCTCCTGTTGCCAAATAACTGGATAACTTCTGACCCCTCAAACTCACAAAAGAATTGCCAAGGCTGAAAACATTATTTCTCAAGAACACTGTTTGGTCAACTGATCTTAGGGAAGGAATCACAAAAGAGAAGAAAGAAATAGCCGGGGATTTGAGATCTAACATCAGTATACATAGGTAAACATTGTCACTGCAGTGGAGAAGGAAGCAAGATCCCTGCCAATGGGAGAGCCAAGAAAGAGTTGCCAGATTCTTAAGTTCAAGAGAAACTAAGAGAGAGCAAGAACAATTTCTCTTGCTATTATATAGACAGCTTTTTTGTTCAGTTGCCAATCATCTTTGATATAGCCCTGAATGATGTACTATGGAAACCAACTAAGAATCTCTGGTCATATGTGACATTTAGTAAGATGCACAACCACAGGAAGTAGCATGCAGGAATATAAAAAAAAATATTCTTTTTTCTGATGTCACCTGGTAACTCTACAAAAATTAATCAGGTGCTAGGGCATAGCAATTATAAGAAAATATAAAAATTGAGGTCATGTCTTTTACAAACCATAATTCAATAATAATAATAATTAGTAAAGGAAAATGAACAAAAGATGTAAATATAAATGAGAATTGTGTAACCTAACTTATATGAGTGAGAAAGAATAAATTATAAAAAGGTTGTCAAAGAGAATTATAATTATAAGGTATTTTCCAAAATATATGAGATTTAGCAAAAGCAGTATAGTAACAAAATAGAAAAAGAAAGGTTTAATGAATTAAGCATGCAAAGAAACCAAGAAAATCAACTAAGTTACAATGCAAGTGACTTAAAATAATCATAGACAAAAAAATTTCTAAATAAGAGAAATAAATTAGAAACAATTGAAAATATTCTAAACTAAATAAAGTACCATTTTCATTCTTAGGAAACTGAAGAACTATTAAATTTAACCCAGTGCTTAGTGGAGTGAAAAAAATATTAAGGTATTCTTCAAGTATTTGCAAGCCTGTGCTCTTAGGACTGTGCCTGGGGTATAGTAACTATTTAATAAATGTTTATTGGCTCTTATTATTAATAACTGTCAAGTGTAAGAGAGATTAGACATTCTGGTTGACTTAGCAGAATAAAGGAGCAAAAAGTGAAAATTACAAAAAGGAAATTTTAGATTTAATATGAGGAAAATTTTCTCAATAATTAAAATTATGAAAAAAATAGAATAGAATTTCTCAAGAAGTGATGCATTTTCCAATTTAACAGTGGAACTTCCTTTCAAACATAGGTTGGACCAAACCATTGATAACTCTTCCAACTCTCAACTTTTGTTATTAGCAAATAACTGTGAAATTATTATTTTTTTCATATGCAAACTTGTTGAGCTTTACTTAAAGTAAATTAGATTATGAAAGCTACTTGACAATGAGCACAAATCCAAAAAAAAGGGAAAAAAGCATAAATTTCTTAACAATGCAAAAACTTACATCTCTCTATATTAAATACACAAACAGCACTCATTAATGCAATACATACTTTGTACTGACCTCTGCAGTCATTTTTTAAATAAAAAGGCTGCACAAATATTTTAATGTGAGTGATTTCAATGGTTTATATTAAACCCAGTTTTGATGTGAAACAAGTGTATAAACCGACACGTGTCGGTGTATAAGTGTATAAAGCACACATACACAATGACTCCCAATGTACCTTTAAAAAGTTGTTTTTAACACACAACACAACTGAATCTCTTGTAATGTCAGATATAAAATGATGAACGAGGTAAAATTCCCATTTCCCATGCTCTTCTTCCCCCTTCCTTTTGCTCCCCAATTTTAGTCTTACTGTGCCACATTCTAAATCCTGTGGAGACTCAAATCCTCTAGCTATGGGCCCTTGAGTCTTTGGAAATTTTTCTTAAAAATAATTAAGCTTCATCATTTGGAAGAAACTGATACTCAGTTTACACAGAATAACTTCCTATCTTCATGGATTTATTCCATTCTAACTCTTATATCCAATTTTTCATTCTTACTAGTTTTAGACTTTATCTCATTTATGTTAGAAGATGGTTAAGAAAACCCAATAATGTTCATGTAGAGCTGCACAACAATTTATTTATTAGGAGTGTGAGCTCATTATTTATTTCTCCTTTGTGCAATGACCATTTCTTGAAGGTCACATGACTTTATAGGATGCACCAACACTGTTTTTAATAACAAACTCATAACCCTTTTAGCTGTTCTTTGCATGAACTTTTAGGATCCATAATGTTTAGGCTCTAGGAATTGGCCCTCCTGTAGAAATTTTCATTTTCTTCTCCCCAAGGCACCATTACCAACCCCCAGAAGCAAAGTTAGGGAGCCTCCATCTCTAAATTTTCCTAGGAAAAAAAATTTCTATTTTCTAAATAATTTTCTATGGAGTGCAAGGGTAAACAAGTGGATTTACTTTTAGCTGGTTCATTCTTTTGAAGAAAAAAATTAAGAAACCACTTGTTCATATAGGAGATCATATTTCTAGTGTTCCTTGAATTACACATAGTACCGCTGGCTGAGGTCAAGTCTCATTTCAGCAAAGTGCACTTTTACCTACATCACCTAAGCTAAAACCAGGTATCATATTAAAACAAACTTGTTGACTACCTAGTTTTGAAAGCATTTTAGAAAAATGCATATATGTAGTATTTTGTAGAGCCTGGTTGATTGTAAATGAGGCAGAAAACATATAAAAAGAAAAATTATTATTGAAGTTACTGGTTATAGTTCCCCCAGAGCCACTGGGACTTAAAAGAGGGGTTTATTTATTTATTTATTTTAAACTGATCCAGTTCTTCCTTTGGTGTAATTCTTAGAGAAAGAATATAGCAGCAGAACAAGCCTAACTTTGCCTGATCTTCCCTAAGAGAAGAAAAGTGAACCTAACTTGAAAAATAAGGTCATATCATTCCCTCTTTATTCTTTTCTTCTTTGAGATCAAATGCTTAACTCTTAATTTTTTATGCTCTTCCTACTTTATGAAATAGTACTGCAATCATAAAATGAACATCTCACTTATATTTTGGATGTTTCTAATAACTTTAAAAACCTTTATTTTGTTGGAAGAAATAGGGAACAAGGAATGACCATATTTTTAAAGAAATATTTTCTCCAGATTTACTATACATCCTGTTTCTTAAGTGGTTAGATCATCTGATCTGTTAGGTGATATCTTTGATGCTTCAAACTACAGAAATAGAGATTCAGAATAACCACACAGAAGAACCTTGTTAATACATTTGCAAGAAGCATGCCTTTAATAGGGAGGGTCTAGGGCCAAATTCTACTAATGTGAGAGCTGCGTGTGTGTGTATTTGTGTAAAAGAGAGCAATGGTGAAACAGTCACTGATTTCCGAAGGTACCATTATTTTCAGTTTTTATGAAGCTAGCTGAAAGTGCATTGCAGGTATTACCATACCTATGAGTCTCTATGTTTTTTAAAGTCATGATTACACACCTCAAGAAAGGTATACTACAGACAGACAGACACACAGACACACAGAAATACATATACACATGCTAGCCTTTGAAACCACAAGTCAAGGCAAGACCCATTTCCTCTTCTGGTTTATAGAAATTTATGGTCCTGTTACAAGCTGCATCCCACTCCAAGCTCAGAGACCAGCTCACCCCTAGGTGAATATGGCTACCTCTAATCTCAACCAATAAAAGTTTAACCTAAGTATTGGCTTAAAGTTCATTAAAATGGAAAGGTTTTTTAAATATAATACAAATATTTCTAAAATAAGTATCTTTAATTACGATTATATAAATATAGTTTGCCCTTTTGTTTTTTAAATATATTCTTATCCTACTACTTTAGTTTAATAAGAAAAAAAGACTGTTCCAGAGAGCTATTTAGATTTTTAAAATCAATGTATTTCCAGACATCAATGGACATGCAAATTCCACTTTCCCCTCAGAAGAAAAATTGACTAAATTAGAAATTGAGAGGAATCTTTAGTTCAGAGAAAAGAAATAAAAAGCAAAAAAAGTTTGGAAAAGTATTCATAACAAGTGATTTCCTTCCCCAGTATTTTAGGAATTTAATGTCAGTCCTTCTGTACATAAATGTGAATTTATATTACTTCTCTGCTGTTTATAGACAAACTATTGAGGAAGCCAGAGAGAGTCAGAGGGCCAAGGCAAGGCCACACAGCTCCTGTTTTATTTGGAGAGGAGTCTATAGCCAAAACCCCAATGGGGCTTAGCAATTGAGTGAAAAGAACACTGACTTATCAGGTCTAGGTCCTACCTCCACTGTTAACTTACTGTGTGCCTGGACAAGCCAGTTACTTCTGCCAAGACTCAGCTCCCTCATCAAATGAGGATAAATGCCTAAGTTACCACTTCACAAATCTCTTGTGAAGATCTGGTGTGGTAACATAAACAAACTATGCTTTCTATACAAATGAGAATTCTTTTTTTTAATTTTTGGTCCAGACCTGTGACTTCATCCATCTGGGGACCTCCTAGTGAGGAAATTCTCCCCTAATGCAGATCAGCAGCTGATTTGTAACTTTGTCCTTGACTCGTGTGTGGGCTCTGTGAAGTGACCTGTCTATGGATACAGAGCCAATATAACTGTGAAATTATTTGAGTTTAAAGGAGAGTAGAAAATTAAATTGTGAAAAATAATAAATAAGTAAATTTACAGCAAATAAAGAAACAAAAGGAATTACCAAAAATTACTGGACACAATTATATGCGAGGACAACAGAATTAAAAGGGAATACATGAATATCTTTTTTCTTTTGCTGAGGCAATTGGGGTTAAGTGATTTGCTTAGGATCACACAACTAGGAAGTGTTAAATGTCTGATGTCAGATTTGAACTCAGATTTTCCTGACTTCAGGGCTTATGCTCTATCTACTATGCTACCTAGTCTCCACCATGAATATCTTTTTTGAAAAATATTACAATAAGAAAATAAGAAATAGAGCTCCTAAAGAACCTAATTTGAGAAAGAAAAACTGAGCAAGCAGTCATAAATGAGCTATCAAGAAAAAATGCTATTCACTAACTAATTCATTAATGAATTCTATCAAATACATTTCAAAAATTAATTTTAATGCTATATTCTTTTTAAAAGAAAGAAGGCACTTCATCAGACACCCTAAGACAAAGATGGTCCTAATACTCAAACTAAGAAGGGATGAATCTGAAAAAGAGAATTATAGATCAATATCAGCAGTGTATATTGGTGCAGACATATTAAATACATTTTAGTAAAAAAAACAAATTAGAGGAGCAGCTAAGTGGCACAGTAGATAGAGCACCAGCCCTGAAGTCAGGAGGACCTGAGTTCAAATCTGGCCTCAAACACTTAGCACTTCTAGTTGTGTGACCCTGGGCAAGTCACTTAACCCCAATTGCCTCAGCAAAAAAAAAATAGAGCAGCAAATCAAATGTAAATTTCATAATGACTAAGTTTATATATATGTATATGCATATATATATGTATTTATCCCAGAGATTCAAGTATGGTTCAATATTGGGGAAATAGTATACTTATTCTTATAAATTATGAAAAAAGCCACATTATCATATGCATAAATGTAGAGAAAATCTTTTAGAAAATGTAACATTCATAATTTTTAAAATCACTAAAAACCATTGATATAAAAGGACCTTTTTTAATATTATCAACATTTATCTAGAATTAAAAGATAGCATTATTTATAATCAAGGAACATTGGAAACTTTCCCAGCAAGTTCAGAAGTAAAATAAAGATGCTGCTTCTCTCTACTATTATTTGACATAATATAAGAAATCCCTGCTAAAATAAGAATAAATTGAGCATATCAGCAATAAGGAAGCAAAATCATGTCTATACAGATTACTTAAAAATTAACCCAGAGACAGGCAAGGGACACTGAGGCTGGTGTGATGACTTGGGAGTTTTAAAATGAAGTGGAGCTAAAGTGAAGTGCTGAGTATTGATACTTTTTGACACCAATATGGGAAGCCACCTGGCAGCCTAAGAGAAATTGGAAATGGAGGGGGTCAGAACTTCCTTGCCAATTAGCAACGAGATCAGGTCTATGAATGGCCTTTGTACTTCCAACTTGAGAATCAGTCTCAAGGAAAAACAAACAAAAACACCTTAGAGGACAAAACAAGATGGTAGAGGGTAATAATCTAGGGTTCTAAAAAATTAATCAGACATAATCCCAATGAGGAAAATCTAGAAAAAGGCAAAGGGAACCATTTGTCTGTAGCAGGAAGGTCTTTGGACTTTGGGATCTAGAATCAAATCAGATCACTCCAATGAGTGGGAAGAATCTGTTCACCAGAGGAAGAGAAAGTCCAAGACCCTTCCTGGAATACTGTGATGGAGAACAGGTATTAATTAGCAATTTTGTTGTCTTCCACTTCATTTCAGTTCATACATCCAGAGTGACCGAAGAATGGGATCTGCCACAAAAGATTAGTGTTCCCAGTTGGGGGGGCCTGAACAATGTACCCCAAAAAGGAAGTTAAAAAATCAGTACCTGATAGAGCAATGTGACTCAGAAAAGGGTTTCATTTCTACATCTAGTCCAACCAGAGTAGGAATCCTAAACCAAAAAAGAACATATAGCTCTGCCACTCTGAAGCAACTGAGCATTCCAGCTGACTGATAGGGGATGAGTCAAATAGCAGTCTTTTCTGATTCAGACCCAAATTCACATCCAAAACTTGGAGGGCTCAGATAAGAAAGGGCAGCAATCACACTTTGCCCTGAATCAGACAACTCTGGGACCACTGAAAGGTATTCAGGTAACCTACCTGTCTCTGAGATTTTGGGAATAACTCAGTGATTCAGAACCTGCTCAGGTCTTCCTTCTGCAGAGTCCAGCTCTAACATCACCTAAAGCCAGAAAGTGGTCTGAGATATGAGCAACCAAAAAAAGAAGTCATAAAGAGTTGTTAAGGTGACAGGAAAGTTCAAGACACAAACCTAGAAGAAAAGAATGATTCTAAAATGTTTAGAAGCAAAACTTCAGAGAAAAACACAACTTGGACAAAAATTCAACTAAAATTCTTAAAAGAGATGAAGCAAGATTTTGAAATTTTATAAACGAAATGAGAATGTTAGAGGGGGGAAATGGAAAAAAAAATGAGAGCTATACACGAAAGAATGAAAAGGAAATTAACAGTTTGATACAAAAGGTAAAAAAAAAAAAAAGCTTGCCCAAGCAATAAATTCCCTGAAAATCAGAAAGGGGCAAGTAAAAGTCAATGACATTATGAAGCAACAAGAAATACTAAAAACAAAGTTTAAAAA
The DNA here is from genome assembly GCA_023553655.1 of Myrmecobius fasciatus. Taxonomy (NCBI): domain Eukaryota; kingdom Metazoa; phylum Chordata; class Mammalia; order Dasyuromorphia; family Myrmecobiidae; genus Myrmecobius; species Myrmecobius fasciatus. Next base: position 310,137 of record JAJPUD010001867.1, read on the forward strand.
AAAGCTGAAAAAATTAGGGGAATAATGAAGTATCTCTAATAACTGACATAGAATGAATAATTACATTTCAAATAACTACAAAATGCATAAGGTATTCAAAAGGCTGGCTGCCAATATACATAAAAGACCTCAAAGAAACAATTATAAAAGTGTTTTAGAAAAAAAGGCAAATCTAAATAAATGGAGAGATATTTAATGTTTATAGCTAGGATGTACCAATATAATAAATATGACAATACTATCTAAGTTAATTTACAGATCAAACACTTTATGACTCTATAAAGTATACCATATGTATATTTTATGGAAATGGATATAATAAAAATAAAATTCTTAGGCGTATAAAGAGTGCTGAACTTAGTCAGCAGATCTGAATTCAAATGGTAACTGATATTTACTACCTCTGTTAACTTGGGCAGTTCATTTTACTTCACTGAGATTCAGTTTTCAGCCCTAGATACTAAAATTTTAACTTTGCTTTATTTTTAAACATTGTATGATTAGGAAATAATGTCAGGAGGGGAAACATTTAAGCCTTTTTAATGAAATCTGACTTTTGGCTTTGACCAGTATTCGTAAAGCCAAAATGTCTTGTCTTGGCTCTGAATATATACGTGTTTTTGTATTATATGTATAAATGATAAAATAAGTATGGATTTGCAGCTGTTTGGTAACTGCTGTGTAGCTTATTGGCGGTGTTCCATGTCACTGAATCCAAATTTAGGGGATTCTTCACAAGTTACTATGAATGTAGGAAGAGGCAGCCCACAGAATGATTTACTATACCCAGAGTGGATTGTTTTATGTGGTTGACATGAGCTCCTTGCCAACATGTAGCTTCCACATGGGAATGACTGGTCAGCCTGAGAGACTTTTCTTCCATTTATAATCTAGCTTCAGAATATATCACCTGTGGAACTGGGAACACTGGGAAGAACCACTTGGAAATATTATGTCTTGCCTCATAAAATGTATGTTAAAAATGAACATAATTCTAAGGCATAATATTCAAAATTTAGATGCAGTGCAGCTCAGAGCTAAGATAGAAATAGCAATGCTGTAATGTTCTGCTGTTTTTTTTTATTCTTGTGATTCTCTTTACATGTTTTTAAGCTGATGTTTTGATGACCTTAATACAGCAGTTCTGCCTTTAGTGAGGTAATTTGATGAGCAGAGAACAGTTTTTCTAGGAACTGTTTCACTTTTGTCTTTGAGTCTTTAGCATCCAGCAGAGTGTATTGGGGCCATAATAGATGCTTATTAGATTATTAAATGATTATGAGCAAAAACAAGTCTTTTGAGTGTTCTAGGCCTTTTGTGCTAGTAATGGTTTTGTTAGAACTACATAGATCAGGGACTGATACATTATATTCTGATAATTTGCAATATATTCACATTATGATTATTCACTTATATGAGTTTACATTTATTTTCTGGCATTATGAGGTTTTTTCCTTTTTTTTCTTTTAACATAAAATGGTTGTCTTGTGATATAATTGTCATATTAAATTAGGTAGAGCAGCAATGTGGAACATGGGATAGAGGAACCAGTAAAATAAATGCATCTAGAGGGCAAGAACCATTTCTCTTTGTACTTCCAAGGCTTAACACAGTCTCTGACATTATAAGTATTATTAACTATATGCTTGTCAATTGATTTGAAAATGAGAATCCATGTGAAAAGCTTCAAAATGTAAAACTATACACCATACCCTGTTGTGTTCACTGTGTTACATCTTCACCTGACACTTTTCTCTACACCAGTTGGCTGCTTAATGAAGTCTTGGAAGTTCCAGGTTATCAGTTAGCACTAGATGTCAGAGAAAAATGAAGAAACCAGCCTGCAAAGACAAGAAAGGGAAGCCAAAACGGAGTTGTCCCCTTGCAAGCCTGGAGATAATACCAGCTCTACCAGCCACATTTTGAAACTTTAGCAGTGTATCTCCAGAAGACAGAAGGAACCTTCTATTTCTGGGGTTTTCACAAGGTCACCTGACCCAAGAGATAAGTGGCCCATTTCCTACCACAGCCCAAAGATTGAACAAATAGTGAGATCCGGAGACTTTCCTTCATGTGAGCTGTTGCTGTTAGATAAATTGTTAGCCTGGCTGGAAGGGTCTCGCCTTCATTCTGTCTCCCAGTATTCTTTCTGTGCTTTGGGGATTTATTAAGAATTACTTTTAATTTTATATGTCTCAAATTTATTCAAATTATGAATGCAAAAGGCAATGAGGAGCATGAAAAATATAGGGTAAGAGATGCAGATTATATGTACTCCATGCATACTAAAAAGGAATAGTTAGTGACCCAGTGACTAAGACAACAGGAGATAGGATTTCTTGTCCTGGCTCTGTTCTGGAGTGCATTGCTTAAATAACTCATTGACCCAGTACCCCACTTCGGTGTGGCAGAGTATGTGAATTTTCAGTGCAAAAACTTCTGTCCTGTTTGCCTCTTCTGCTAATCCAACTATAGCACCTTTACCACCCAAACCTCACAACAAAAACCTTTGAACTCCTCGGGAAAAAAGGGAGAGAGGGCTGGGCCTAGAATCAGGAAGACCTAAGTTGAAATATGGCTACCAATTTTCAAGTCACAACATTTTCTTGACTCAGTTCATGCACCTATTTCCTAGGATGCATTTTATATATATATATATACATACACATGTGTATGTATGTGTATATATATTATGTTATATATTTTATATTATATTCATTACATATTTTATATGATTATTATATTTAAGGAATGGAATAATATTTGAAATGTGCTTAGAACAATGTCTGACATATAGAAAGAACTTTAAAAAATACTTGTTCTCTCTCTCTGACTGGGAATATAATAATGTTAGATTTGGCATCAGGAAAACCTGAGTGTGAATCCTGCCTTAGATGTTTTCTAACTATATGATCCTGGGTAAGTCATAGAGGGGGTATTATGTGTCCAAAAGGGTAATAAATATGTAAAGTTCTCATCGACTTTTAAAAAGTTACATAAATGTTAGTTATCTTAGTGCTGAAAAGTTCCCAGTGAGATAATGATTTGTTCAAAGTCATTTAGATAAGAAAATAGCAGACCTGGGACTCCAAATCTAGCTGTACCATAAGAAGGCTCACAGAGTTTGCAGGTGGTGCTGATAAAGTTTCTTCCAAAAATATGAAGAGGAAGTTTGTGGTAAACCCAAGTAGATGATAGCTTTTGTCAAAGCTACCACTACAGCCTTTGTTTTTGTCTAAGACTTGATGTCTTGTCGGCAGTATATTTTCAATCACCGAGCTAAATTTCTCGTGTCAGCTTTTTTATACACCGTTGTGCTACTAATAGTCCCAGAGTGAACAATGGTTTTCATTTGTTTATTGCCAATTCAAATTTGATTGTGGATGGTTATCCTGATTAGTACACAATTTTAGACCTCTTCAGAAGGATTATGAAATCAATGTAGGAATGTCTTCCCTAAGCTTAATTCAATCTGGGAAAGAAGTGTTTGGAAAGGAATGCTCTCTGGCCTATCCTAGCCATTAGAATAATAAACTATCAGTAAAATCCCATTAAATGATGGTATGAAGAGCTAACTTGTCTACAGGTGATAGGGGTGGAAGAGCAGAATGGGACATGGTTTTATTGTCATTAACTTTGATGGCACTATGGATAGAGTGCTGGGAGAGCAGTCAGAAAGATTCCAATTTTTGAGTTCAAATCCCATCTCAGATACCAACTGTGTGACCCTGGGCAAGTCACTGTTTGCCTCAGTTTCCTCATCTGTAAAATGAGCTGGAGAAAGAAAGGACAAACTACTCAATTATCTTTGCCCAGAAAACCCCAGAGATGTGGTCAGGAAGAGCTGGACACAACTGAAAAACAATTGAACAACAACATTTTGTTTCATTTTCCCTTTTGTAACTGGGAGATTGGTAACCATACCATACCAGATATATATATAGTGTGTGTATGTATATGGAAAAGATCTCTTTATTTCTCCTTTCATAGTCTCTGCTATACTTTGGCCAATTGGCCAAAGGTACTAGAGTGTACCATATTTTTTAGTGAAATTCCAGGTTATTTAGCATGAGCTAGAATAGCTTCCTACCTTTGTGAGTATATAGTTATGGGTATACAGGCATGAATGAGCATTTTCAAATAACATGTAACTTTACCTTTCCTATCCTTCCCTCAGTACAAGGCCAGATCTCATTTTGGCTTTTTTACAAATGTAATTTAGAATTTATTATTCAATTAATATTTAATGAAGTAAAGTTCACTTTATAGAGAAATTGAAGAAAACTTCTTGAGTGTAAGACTGTGTCTCTTTATGTATATTCTATTCTATAATAGTATGCTTAACATATTATAGTGTAACATAGGGGGCATAGGGGGACAGGGGCTCTCTCTTCTACTAAGGGATCTCTGGGCTCAGTCATAGGCCTGGGTCATTCCTGGGGAATAACAGCCTCTAAAGAATTAAAGTCAGGCTTTTTCTTGCATTTGCTAGTTCTTTATTCCCCCAACCTTGGAAGTCTATGAAAAATCATTTAAAATTTAGATTTGGTTCTAGAATCCAAAAAGATGTGAAAGATACTTGATATACAGCATAATTAGTTATAAGACAGCTATTTATTTTCTTCTTAAACTGCCTACCTCCCAAATTGTAAACTCAGAAGATTCATAAGTACACATTGACAAAGATTTAAAATATGATACAGAAACCTAACTCCTATTTGATACGTAAATCATAAACATAATGGAATTTTTAATGATATTGCTGAATAGACATTTCCTCTTTTCCTTTATTGTGCACTACATCAATTTTTCCAAGATCCCTGCCAAGTCAAGCCAAGGATTAGGGCCTTTCTTCTCCTATTGGTAGTCATATACTCCTCCAAGAAACATTGTATGAAGTGCCAAGAGTGCTTCCTAAAGGGTACCAACTCTAGGACTTGAAGAGTTGTCAACCTATTGAATTCTTAAAGTGTTTCACAAGTTGGAAAGGTTCATTTCAGTTTCACCATTTGGCCATGTGCTCAGAACAAATAGGAGATGTATCAAGGGCTTGAAACCCTGAATTTGGCTCAACTAGACAATCACATGCTATAACTGTCAGCTAGAAATAGCCACCATAGATGCTATAGGGGAAATGGGGAAAGAGTTCTTTCCCCATTCCCCCCTACAAGGACCCCAAAAACATTTCCACATCACACATTCTAGAGGAAGGAAAAAGACCGTGTAGAGATTATCTTACACTTAAGATTGCTTAATGGGGGTAGCTCTTCTCAGCATCATGGCCAATAAGAAAATGGTTCCTGAAATCATAAGTCCTTCAGTATTGAGCTATGTATCCCTCCAGCCTCCCAAATGGCAAAGAGATTTCACCTTAACTTTATGTGTGCTCCATCAGTTGTGCTTTAGCCATGGTACATGGCGAAGAAGAAGGTTTCTCCCATCATAATTCACAGTTGTTCAGTTTCACTCATGCTTAACTCTTTGTTACCCTGTTTGGTTGTTTTCTTGGCAAATATAATGGAGTAGTTTGCCATTTCCTTCTTCAGATCATTTTACAGATGAGGAAACTGAGGCAAGCAGATTAACTAACTTGCCGGGGTCACACGGCAAATAAGTCTTCCTGACACTAGGCCCAATATTATTTATTAAAATAGGTACCCAATGAATTGATAAACTGGAGCTCATCCAGAGGAAAACTGGTCAGGGAGAAGGTATAAAACCATTCAATATAAGGACTGTTTGAAAAAAACAGGATATTTCATGCAAAAAAAATTACCCATGGAGAACATGGTAGTTTTTCTCAAATATATAGGTGGTTGTCATATGGAAAAGGAATTAAACTTATTTTTCTTTGCCCCAAAAGTTAAACTGAAATAAAATATCCTGTATTGGGGCAGCTAGGTGATGCAGTGGATAGAGCACCAGCCTTGAAATCAGGAGGACCTGAGTTCAAATGTAGTTTAAGACACTTAATGCTTCCTAGTTGTAGTCCTGGGTAAGTCACTTAACCCCAGTTGCCTCAGGGACAAAAAATCCTATATTATATAGACATTTCAGCTAAATATGAAGAAAAACTTTCTAACAATTAGTGCTGTCCAAAACTGTAAAATGCTGTCTTATGAAGTTATGAGGAGTTCCTAGTCACTGAAGATCTTCAATCCAAGGCTATAAAACCATTTATATAGAAAAATGTGGAGGGGATTCATGCCTTACGTGGAGATGTTATGTTACATGCCCTGTAAAATCCTAATTCCAACTCTATAATTCCATGAAATGCTCATTGATGATTCTAGAACTACTTAGATCCTCAAAAAATAAAGAATAGAATTTAATTTGTTTTCTGACAGAAATTGTCATTTTCATTTTATTTTTAGATGATATCTTTATTTTAAATGAAATTGCTTTAATTTTCCTTTTTGAAATTTTATTTAGATGAGGTCAGATATAGAATAGGATTTCTATTCAGTTACTCACACTGTTTTCCAGATGCTAGCCTCATGTTCACATGAGACACTGTAGAGAAATCATCCACTGTGACCATTCCTGTTAACCATTCTACACATATGAATTTATAGAGAAATCTGAGAATCGGGAAGACACACCCGCACAATTGCTCTCTGGTAGGAAATTGCTGTGGGACTCTGAACCTCTGAAGATGAGATATTTCTCAGGAAAAAAATGCTTTCTACATATCTCTTTCAGGCTAAGGGATTTTTCTTCTTATTCTTTGATGGTTCAGTGAATTACTGGTCTCACTGTTCAGGTTCCTACTTCCACTTGACAACCCATCTGTACCTTTTCACATTATTACTTTTTATCCATATTCTTTCATAGAAGTACCTAGCCACTGCCCCCTCTATGCCTTTTAATATTTCAGGAATTTTTCATTTTATTCGAATCCTTTCCTATTTGTAAATATTCTGTAAATAATGATTTATTTTATCCTACTTGTTATATTTAAATCATTACTGCAGGATCCTAAATCAACCCACTATGCATTTCTCCAGACATTCTTCTCTGTTTCATCTCTTTAAGTCATATTTTGACCTGGCTATATCTATATCTATGTCTATATCTATATCTATCTATATATCTATATTTATATATATATCACATCAAATACTGGATGTATTAGAATCCAAATATTTCATTGTCATTCATCATTAAGATAGGTAGCTATAAAAATGACAAATTAGTTCCATTTACATATACTTATCTTCTTTTTTTAAAAAACTAATCTATACTGTCTTTATGATACACTGGCTTAATTGGGTTTCATGGTAAGATTTCTGTAACTTATGTTTCCCAGTTCTTACCTTTTACCGTTTTGTAAGATAGTTTTGTTCATAAACTTGTATAATCCTCTTGTGATGTTTTACAGCTGAGTTTGTACTCTAACCTGTTTTCATCTTTGACTTTCATTTCACACTTTGTGGCAAAGATATAAATTACTTGTTTTAAAAAAAAAAAGATTATTTCTGTTCTCTTTTGGCCTCTTCATTGTGGCCATCATTTTATAGCTGTATATTTTTGTGGGAAATAGTGATAAAAACAAATGGTTCTATTTTTATCCATTTCCCATTTTTCAAAGGCATTTTGTTTAAACAGGATGGGTTACCAATGGGAAAATTATTTCCCCCAGTTCAGCTTGTGAAATTATAGAATATAAGAGGCAGGTAACAGAAATAACAAAGTATTAAGATTTTAAATGAAAGTCAAATATATGTCTACATTCATTCTATTGTCCCTTTTGCAAATGTGAAGTTTTATTTAGTCCCAAGTTGGATGGAATTAAATAATGATTAGCTAATTGATTAGCTAAAGAATTGGCTCTATCCTTGGTGGGTTTTTATTTAAAAAAAAAAAAAAAAGGTAAACTCACTAGGGAGTGAATCAGGATTGGAGACAGCTCTAAGGAATGTGACCTCTGGCAAGAAAGAAAAGAGCCAGTGATGGAAGAACTCACTGACTCCTCACCTCTGATAGGGAGACACTTTCCATCCATTACCTGGAGCTATGTGCCTTGTGGGAGACATTGTGCCCTGTAGGAAGTCCATTCTGAGGAATGAGACTTCTGGCAGCAGAGAAAAGAGCCAGCTATGAAAAAAAAAGAGAGATTTATTCCTACCAGAGTTGAGCCAAATAACCATTCTTGTGGAGAAGCTGTATCCAAAAAAAAGGAACAGCTTGAAGGCAGCATGAAAGCTCATATAGTACCATAAAGATAAATTGCCTTGTCTTAATATTGGGAACACTGTATTTTCCCTATATGGATTCCTTTCTATCAATGTACCTGCTATGTACTAGATACTAAGGACTCTGTCTAAATACCTACTCTTCCACTGCATGAATTTATAAAAGAAAATGTCCCAGGTTTATGGGGAAGTTTTAGAGTTACTATTCTTAGGATACCAGCTTATTCAATGCTATCATTTTAGCTAATGATATCTATTGACTCGTTATTAAAGGGAAGCACTGGAGGAAGGATTCATGAATTATATAGTTTCGGAATGTGTACCTACGGAATATCTTGAACTTGAGATATTTGCTGCTACATCCCAAAGAAGGAATTAATAGAATAGCCCAGAGGGAATGATGTACCACTTGATCATTCTCCCTAATTTTGTGTTGATTTTGACTTTGCAACTAATGAAAATCTAATTATGCATCAATAACAAGTTTTGCAGGGACTTCTATATCAGCAGCTAATTATTTTCTGTCAATATACACTCACTTTCATTGTTTTGTGATGTTGTTGGCTGCTTGCCATTTCCAGAGTTCCAGATTCCCTTTTTCAAAAAAGATATTTGCAATATACAGGAACAAGGCTTCTGAATAATATGTAGGCCATGTGTCTTTTTCATTTCTTGATCCCAAACCATATTTTCTAACATTTAAAAAAGCCTAATTTTTTGCCCTCCTTTCTGTTGAAACTACCATGTTTCAAAGTACGTGTTGATTTAGTTTGGACCAGTTTGTCACGTTCTCATAGAATTTCTTTCTTTTTTATCCTTTAGAACAGATGTTGGCATATAAAATTCAATGATCTTCATACCAGGCTTTTTGCTTATGCTTGCTATTATTATTATATACTGCATGGTATGATCACCTAACTTCTCATGAAGTGACGTCTCCTGTTGCCTTTTAGTGAACAGTGGAAACAATTCCTCCAAACTCTTTTATATCTTTTTTTTTCAATATAACTAAGTATAACTTAACTGCAACTTGTCTTCTGATTTTCATTGTATTGAGATCTGCAACTAGTCTTTTGATTTTTATTATACTGATAATATATATCTCTAAATATTATTAATAAGACTATATGCCTTTAAACATGTGGTTCAGGTCCAATCAAGTCATTAGTTTTTGGTTCAAGATCTCATATTTAAAGTATTCAGCCATTTAATTGCTTTTTATTATAGTCAAAATATCATATGATTATTTGCACCTTTTTCCCTCTCCCCCCTTTTTATGTCCCACTACCCCTCTCATGGTTCACAGCAGTCAAATAATTCATCACTTAGAGGCCAACCTACTATTGATAAGCCTCTTGGTAATTAGCAAGACTATTCTTCAAACAGTAGGTACAATCTGTCTCCTGCACCATCCATGAAATCTTTCTAATCCCAGATTTATTCTAATCTGAGTGATGGAGGAAGATATGTGGGCTAGAGGATTTTGTGTGATCTCATCTGACTACATCCTTTTTTGAAGCTTACTAATATTTTTTTCTTTTATTCTTAGATTTATTAGGAGAATTTTTCTGCTTGGTTATTTAGCTGATTGGAAAAATTTTTTTTATCATTCTTTTTTAATCCTAGCAGATTGTAAAATGTAAATGTAAAATAAAAAATCTCCCAAAAATCTGGCACAATGTTTTGTAAATTCCTTGGTTTGGTCTTTTTGTATCCTATTATTTAGCATAATGCCTGGTATATAGTAAACCTTAAAAAATGCTTGTTGACTGACTGATGAACTAAGTACCCTGCACTCAAGACATTTAAAAAATAGCTATTGAATCTAACTGTTGCATTTGCTATGTGAAACTTGGAATCTCTAAGCCTTTGAGTTTGATAAACATATCCTTCTATGTACTCTCCAAGAATGCTTGTGGTTCCCTTCCTGGTTAACATGAACAAAATGTGCTATTTTGATAGAAGAAAATGGCAGGAACATGGGAAGACTTTTTTTCCTTGGTAAAAAATTCTGAATTTAAACATTTTTACATGGATTATTGAAAAAGGACTGTGTAAAAGATTACAAATATTGATAGAACTTGCTTTTATTATATGCAAATATTTTATATAAATATATAATAAATTCAACATGGGACTCTAAAAGTTATCCAGCTTGTCTATAATTCCTTCTGTCCTTACTTCTGTTGTCTTCTCATTTAGGGAAGGAGAGAGAACAATACTATTCTTTCCTTTTTTCTCCCATCTCACCTACAAATTAAAAAAAGAAAAGCCTTGTAACTAATATTCATAATCAAGCAAAACATCCTCAAATTTTCCATGTCCAAAAATGTATGTCTCATTATATCTCAAATCCATCACCTCTCTCCTCTGCAGGACTATAGTTGGTCATTGCCTTGATCAAAGTTCTAAAATTCCCTCCTAGTTACCTTTTGGTTAAATTTCACAAAAGGGTGGCTACAAGGCAATTCTCCAAGCAAGATATTTGTATTAACAAGAACATGCAACCTGGTAATAAAGAATGGGTTGAATGGCCTTGCCTCCAGCCAAAAGACCCCAAACTGAAGATGCAACTCATTTTCACAAACATAAAACAAAGAACAGAAGAGAAATCATCTCATTGGCCAGCATCACAAGAATGAGGGATAATTATTGATTACTTTTACATAATTAAATCAAATGTAAAACACAGGATTAAAAATTCTTTCAGTTCTTAACACTTTCAGTGTAACAAGATAAAATGTTCTCATAGTTCTGCGCACTTCACTCTGCATCAGTTCATATAAATCTTCCCAGATTTCTCTGAAACTATCTCTTTCTCCATTCCTTATGGCACAATGACCCTTCATTGTATTCATTGACTACAATTTATCGATTTATTCTCCCAATGATGGACACCTCCTAATTTTCCTAATTTCCTAATTTTCTTTGTCAATCCCAAAAAAAGCTGCTATAATTTTGTACATATGAGAATGTAGTTTAGCACTTTTTCCAAAAAGGTTTCACTGATAAAGCATTCAGGACTTCATTTTTCTATTTACTATTAGAATTATCACTTACCTCAGTATTTTCTTGGATCTTTGGTTTCTATAATATGGCCATTCCCCACTCTGGTAACAGATCAATATTGTCCTCTATTCAATTGTTGACTATTAATTTTATATATTTAAATATATGTGTATATTATATATATATGTATATATATTTATATAGAAATAGTCTATAGAATAGACAATAAAACCCCAGATCAAAACCATTCCATGCCTTCTCATTTTGAATGATGCCTTTCTGACTCCTTTGTGGGGAGTTTATTAATTTTTTTAGGTCCCATAAACATTTTGTAACTGCCAGGAAAGCACACATCACACATTATTAGACCTTTTTTTTTTAATATCAGTGGGCCTGACCTAAATTAGATGCTTAATAGTTGCATCTCTATACACCTGACCTTCCTTTCCAGTCATACAACTTTCAGATTACCTATGTAATGCTACTTCAGTAAATTCTTCACTGGTAATGAGCTGCAGTGTTATTTCAATCTACACTGTATCTTTCCATTGCCCTTCAGGTAACCTGAAAGGTTAATTTTCCAGAGACTGTGGTATTCTATAATTTGAAGCTTCATTGCATTACTGGGAAAATATTGATGTTTTAAAAGTTTTTAGGAGAATGGCTGGTGGGTTAAAAGCATTGTACAATTTCCCCAACTCTTCCTCCTTTTAAATTCTTGGCTCATTTCTTTGTCCATCTCCAATGTCTATCTAAAATATCCACACTGATGGATCAGTTCTATTAGCTCTCCTTCTAACTACATTTCATAGTCTCAAAAATAAGCTTCATCATTTCAAAACTTTCTAAAAGGGAACTCTGACCGTTCTAAAGAAAAATCTAACAATCCTAAGAAAAAGCAAGTGAGTGCTTTTTTTTCAAATTAGTTGATAATTAAGATAATTTTTAGTCTTTTAACTAAGTATAAAAATGTAAGCCAATATAGCCTGTTTCCAAGAAGGAAGAAAAAAATAAATGAATCTAAGTACTTAAAAGGTTCACCCAAAATGAATAATTTATAGGTTAATGGCTAAGCTTTAGCTAAGTCAGTCATATAGAACAAGTGCCGAAAAGCTCATAATCCTTTTAAATGTCTTTTTGAACTATTTTCTTTGCTGATAAAAGTTTCTGATTTCTTATGCTTTTGGGTCTCAGTATGGGTTAGTAGGCAAGGTTCTGGACTTGCTATCTCTTCATACTTGCTTCTTGGCACTATTCCTAAACATAGAAATAATATTATTCTGAGTTGTCAGCCAAAATTTTAGTGGTTTAAAAAAAGTTTCAGCTTTCCCCCACTATTTTAGAAGACATTTGTGAGCCCCTTCAGCACCATATTGCCTGATAACTGATCTGAGATTTGTCTATTTTTATATCTACAGCAAGACCTGGCCATATTTTGAACCCAAGACTTAAATAGTAGATCCAAAAGAAACCAAGTTATGTAGCCAAAGTCAAAATGGAAGAGAAATTTTCAATATTATATTTTTGAACATGTCCTTTAGCTGAGGTTCATGGGATCACATAGGGAACAAGAAACCATGGAGTGATGGAATAAATTGGTAAGAAGGTAGAAAAAGGGAATTGAGTAACAAAAAGCAAAGAAAGCATAAAACTCCTCAGCAATGACTAAAGCCATACCACTTTGTGTCATACAACACGTGGCCTACAATTTATCTTAGATACATCAGTATGTTTATCTGTATGCCTTGTAAAATAATCCAGTCTTTGGTCAGAACTAGGTCTGTGTTGCTTCTTTAACAAATAACTCTAAGCAAACTAAAACTTGGAAGAAAAATAAAACCATGTTCATATTGGGATTATTAGGAATTGTGAATAAAGTATTAAAATTAAATGAAAAAAATTCAAAATGCCCTCTGCTTCTGCTTGTTTGGATTATATCACTACCATCTGGGTGCTGAATGTGAACACACTGCGAGAAGCTCATTTGATGCTAATTCCAGAATCCTGATACCAGAAATAACTTGTTATTGCCAGGGAGATCTACAGAAGAAGCATCAGGCTTGACAACATTTCTGCTTGGTTTTTTAATAATTGTACCTTAAAACGAGAAAGTAGATAATTACAAGAGGATGTGAGTGAATGGGGGACTATCTGAGTGTTTTCTGCTATAAATTTTATATACTTTGTGTGTGTGTGTGTGTGTGTATATGCACGTAGATGTGTATACAAACAGCAAATAGTTAAGTATATGCATGGTTATATAAATGGTTCATAGTTTGGTAAATATAAATGTGTGGCTAACATATAAATACATATATATATATATATATGTATGCACATGTGTGTGCATACATATAGAGTGTGTGCAAAGGGAGGGAGGGATGGAGAAGAGTGTGGTCAATCATTTCAGTCACATTCAATCATTTCAATTGTATCTAACTCTTTATGACCCCATTTGGGTTTTTCTTGGTAAAGATGCTGTAGTGGTTTGCCATTTCGTTCATACATATCTTTATCTATCTATCTATCTTTATATATAAATTAGAAATATATGATATGTATCATAACTGTCTCTATAGATATACACACATATACAGATATACACATACATATACATGTGAGTGGTTTGCCATTTCTTTCCTGTATATACACATATTTCTATAAAGACATATTTATATTTATAAATAGATTAAAAACATATAGGTGATATGTATCATGATACCTGTCTATAGATATATATACACATACATATACATGTAAGTGGTTTGTCATTTCATGTATACATATCTCTATAGAGACATTCATATTTATAGATATGTATCATGATACCTGTCTATAGAAATATATATATATATATATATATATATATATACATGTGTGTATATATGTGTGTATGTATGTATATATACACACATGTGAGTGGTTTGCCATTTCATGTATACATATCTCTATAGAGACATTCATATTTATAGATAGATATGTATCATGATACCTGTCTCTCTCTCTCTCTCTCTCTCTCTCTCTCTCTATATATATATATATATATATAAAAATAAATAAATATATATATATATATATACACACACACCCACATGTGAGTGGTTTGCCATTTCATTCATACATATCTATCTAGAAGAGATATCTATATTTACAAATATATTAGAACATATAAAATCTGTATCATGATACCTGTCTATATTTATATCTAGATAAATAAATTTTTTTTTTTTTGGCTGAGACAGGCAGGGTTAAGTGACTTGCCCAGGGTCACACAGCTAGGAAGTGTTTGGTGTCTGAGATCAGATTTGAACTCAAGTTCTCTGGAATTCAGGTGCTCTATCCACTGCGCCACCTAGCTGCCCATTTCATTCATACATGTCTATTTACATATAGAAATCTATACTTTAGATAGATTAAAAATCTATATGTGTCATGATTGAAAATGTGTGTGTATGTATCATGATACCGGTCTCTGGATATGTGCACACATGCAGGTACATGTGAGTGGTCTGCCATTTCATTCCTGTATACACACATATTCCTATTACACATTACACCAATGTGCATGCACACTTAGACTTACCTTGTTATGTAACCTTTCACCTTCCCCAGCCTCTCCTGGGAACCGAATCCCGTAAGCACATCATCCCTGAAACATTCACGGCCTGCCTCCTGGAAGAGGTCCTTAGGGAGGGGGCATGCCCTTTTGGGGGGAGTGGAGGGAGAGAAGGCTCAGGAACTCACACCGATTCGGATGTGGGTGTTTTGGGTGATGGTGAGCCTAAAACGGTTTGGTTTTTCATCCACATTATTGGTTGGGCTTTCCTTGAATGCACATCACTTTGTACTCCTGCTGCATTCAGATCCAAATACTAAGTGGTGTGATCTTTCTTTAACCCAAATGAAACTAGCTACTGAGTAAATGGCATGGGACCGCTTATCCAGATTAGTGGGCCTGGGGGAATTGAATCTGGGGGCATAGGGTAGCGGTACATTTCAAAAATGCCAGCCACTTTTCTAATCGTGCTCTTTCAGGATCCCTTTGTAAAAAGCCATGCAAATTTCAAAGTAAATGTAACAGGCCACGCTGAGAAGGAGCTAGACCTTCCTCTTCACTTCCAAGCTCTTTTCGGTTTCATTTTTGTCTGGATGGAGGAAGGTGTTAAGGGTAAATGTTACTAACTGCTCTTAACCACTAGCAAGCCTAACGGCCTTCTGGGTTTCCCGAGTTTGACTTTAATGGTGTAAAGAACTTAGTCATGAAGGAGTTAAAAGGTCCCCCTACACACACACACACATCCCATTGCCTGAATCCTTCTTTTGTGTACACAGCTGCAGTTTCAGTATGCAATGGAAAGGAAATGGTTAGAGGAAGAGCTGGTTTTCAGACAAGGCAAGTCTGCTGGGGGGGTGGGGGGGAGGTAGGACGGAGAGAGGTGGTTTGGGTGTTTTACACGCCTCATATAGGCCCTGCCCCCTCCTCCCCCAGAGCCTGCTTGGATGTCTTGGTGTGGTCATGCCTGTAGCCCTGTGTGAATTGGGGAGATATGATGAGTTAGCTGGTTGCTATGGTGAAGAACATTGTCACATGACCAGGGTGCTGCTCCAGGCAGTTTGACGTCAGCAAGGAGAGAGAGAGAGAGAGAGAGAGAGAGAGAGAGAGAGAGAGAGAGAGAGAGAGAGAGGAAAGAGCAAGCTAGAGGGAGGGAGGGAAAGAAGGGAGGGGGAGGAGAGGGAGGGAAAGCTGGGAGGAGGAGGAGGAGGAGGAGAGAGGGAGGGAGGGAGGCAGGGAAGCAGTGAGCAAGTGAGGGGATCAGTAGCAGAGAAGCAGAAGGGTGAGACAGGAAGACAGACCCAGCCTTACCTTCCTCACCGGAGCAAAGGAAAGATTGGCTTTCATTGTTGGGAGAGCTCCAATGCCTGGTCCTACCCAAACCTTGTCCCCAAATGGAGAGAACAACAACGACATCATTCAAGATAACGGGACGATCATTCCTTTCAGGAAGCACACAGTACGTGGGGAGCGTTCTTACAGGTAATCAATCAGTGCTCTTACCAGCCAGAGCTCTCTGGGTGTTGTGTGTGTGTGTGTGTGTGTGTGTGAGTGTGCACGCATGTAAATGTCTGCCTTTGGGGACTGCAGCAACAAGGAGGGAAATGCAGAGGATTATATAACGAAGCCAAAGACTGCATTATAAATTACATATCTATATGTACATGTACATAATTCCATTTAAGCTAGTTACCATTTATTTCTATTTTAATGATATTATAAATTACACGTGTGTATATATATTAGATTTGATTTAAGCTAGCTGTGATCATCAATGTTTTAATGGTTTTTAAGACTATATTGTAAATTACACATGTATATACATATGGATATAATTTCATTTAAGCCAGTCAAACTCATTATTTCTATACTAATGGTTCCTAAGACTGCATTATAAATTACATATATATGTGTATATATGGATATAATTTCATTTAAGCCAGTTATGATCATTTATTTCTATTTTAATGGTTCCTTTTGAGCACGCTGGGAGGCTTAGCATTTTCAAATACCATTTGTATTGGCCAGATGGAAGGCATTTTGTGAATAGGTTTGCTGTCTGCAGGAGCTCCCCCTCTGTTTCTCCTCCTTTGCATATCGATAAAAATGCATGCTAATTTTTTTTTTGGCCCCTTCAAAAGGGATTCAGACTGCAGCACTTCCTTTCTCCTCCTTCCTCTTTAAAAAAAAAAAAAATGTTTTACGGAGACATTGGCTAACTGTGCCCATAACATCAGAGGGTGACTAGATGGAGCAGAAAGGCGTGTGCTTGCCCTAGCTTAGTGTGTGAATGGGCGTGTGTGTGCGTGTGTGTGTGCAGGAGGAAAAAAAAAAACAGAATCCTCTAGATTAAACTGCAGTGTGTGATGTTAAACCGCCAGATTGATGGAGCTTTGTAAGAATTCTGCTTGCTGATTGGTGGAAGGATTGACAGCAGAGGTCATAATGTCAGGCGTTTACCAAAATTTGCTGCACAAAACCCTTGGTTTCTTTGAAAGAAATTGAACTACAGCGGTCGTCAGAAGGCAGGGTACTTCCCACCCCCCATTTTCAGGGGAGTTTGTGGCCTAAACGTGGGGTGGAGAAGCGTTTCATTCTTCTCTCGAGTTGAGGTGATTTCTGGGGATTTGTCTGTATCTGATTTGGGGATGGGGCTGCTTTTGGTTATTGTATGGAAGCCTTTTTGATGAAATGATTTGGCCCATACAGCGAGCAGCCTTTTTTGTATTAACATATCTGGCAGCTTATTTTAGTAGATAAGCTCATTAAAATTGTTTGCATTGTTTGATAAGGACAGCCTTGTGTAGTGAAGCTCAAGTTCTCTATGTAGCCTCTGTGTAGCTGAGGGATCTGAAGGAAAACACATTCTGAGAGCAGATTTGCTCTCAAGTTCTTTTGTACTTGGGACAGTTATTTTTAAAGTTACCTTGATAACAGTTAACAATGCTTTTGCTTTGAGAGAAAGCATGCATGCATCCAAAGCCATCTTCTTCCAGATCAACAGGAAATAACTTTTTTTTTTAGTCTCAATCTAAACATTCAGATATACTGGGTACAATGTGTTCACAAATACAATCCTATAACAAAATCAGGAGTATTCATCTTTCTTACTATTTGATGAATAAAAGAAGGCATTATTTGTTAAGTTTTTTTTTTTAAAAAAAAAACTTAGAAGGCAAGTCTACTCTATCATCTCTGACAGTTATGTAAATACTTACTGGAAGTTCATCTTGAAAGTACCCATGAGGTCACAAAAATCTCATGTCTCCTGGGTCTCACTTACAGAATCCTTGTAGATTCCAAGTGCTTTTTCTGTCCTTACATAAACCAAAATCAGGCATTATTTTCTGAAACTCTCTCCTATAGGCCTTTATGTCTTTAAATTTGGAGGGTTTTCATCCCTACCTTTCTTATTTCCTTTTATGTTGAATGTGAATACTTCTGTTTTTAAAAGGAATTAAAAAGCCAAAGCTTGGAATTCTTTTTTTTTTTTTAAGTTATTTTTTTTCAACTATTCTGTCTGGCAATAGATGTGAAGCCTACATTTCTCCTAAATGATTTAAATTCCTACCATGTAACATTCATTTTAGGGGAAGCCTGTTATTTACCACATGGGCGATTGGAAATTGCCTGACAGAAGTTTATAATTTCTTTGAACTGAGTTGAAATTTTCAATGGAATATAAGAAATATTTGTTTAATTGTTGAAATGGAAAATCCCTTGGCAGGAAAGTAAAATGTGAGAGCTAGGTTTGATTTTAAATAGTCACTTTAAAGCGAATTCAGATCTTTGTTTATACTGAATTTTGGCCAGCAATTTCTTTCAACTCCCTGTAATGGGCTGAGAAATCCTATAAACAAGATTCATCTGGCAAAATGCTAAGCTTGCTGAGAATATTGAATTGTCATGATATATAATGGGGTCACTAGCATTAATAGGATTTATATCATAGGTCAGAGGGTTGGTTACATAAGACACCCTTAAGGTCAACCATATCCTGTGAGCTTTGCAGTGTGGAGACCCTGTGTGATAGAATGTTGACTATTTCTGGAGAAGAGAGTTAGATGAAGAAGAAGAGTAATGGGAAAGGGAGCGAAGAAGTAAGATCCATTTTAGTGTTCTGGTTTCATAGTCAATTTAGGATTGCAAATTCAGAATACTCTATTGCTAAAGAAACAGTAAATGTATGTTTACTGAAAAATTTTACTGAAAACCTGACTATAGCCAAGGTAAGACCTGGCTTGGGTTAGAGATTTGATGTAGTGCTAAGTAATGAGATAAGGGCTGGGAGAGTGGCAACTCAAATCTAGAGCATTTGTATAAAACCATTAAATGAGGGCCAAAAATGCTTACTATATTTTAGATTCCTACTTTCACTTCCCTTTACCCTATTATCATTTCTGTAAAATACAGAGACATTATGTAATGGTGAATAATGTGTTGGGCTCAAAGTCATCAAGAACTGGATTCAAATTTTGCTTCTGATACTTTCCAGCAAAATATCATGGACAAGCCATTTAACCTCACTCAGTCTCAATTTTGTTCATTTGTAGAGATAATAATACCACCTAACTCATAGATTGAACATCCAAAAAATATTCAAAACACTTTGAAAACCTTAGAGCACTTTGTAAGTGTTAATCATTATAATTTTTGAGAGGAGGTTATGATTGGATAAAAATAATCAAAAGTAATGGAGCCCTTAGGTATAAGATAGTTTTTACAGATCAGAAAGGAATAGGTCCAGCTAATGAATGGACTATAGACTGTTTTCTCTAAGTGTTCAAGAAAGAAAATGCCTTTAAATTTAAAGCAGATAGAAGCCTTTATTTTTATGTGTGCCTTAGGGGTACTACATTAAACATATTATCTAATATGTTCTTTTGCCTAGTTCTTTATCTACCTTGTTGCTAATAATTATTGAAGTAGGTGTGCACTTCACTGAGAATGCAAAGTTGCCTCCCTCCCCCCCTCAAAAAAATGTATTTCTTGATTAGTGAGACAGAACGAGGATGCTTTGTTGAGAAGAAACTAGAGTAAACATGGCAGAGCCTAAAATGGCACTGCTCAACAGTGTAGACGTATTTACACAGCTTCTACCCACTGTGGGGTCAGTTTCTCCTCAGCTTCCAGCTTACTCACTGTTATGAATACTAGGCATCCACATACTTTAAGAGGTGCTTAGGAAAAATGAGTGTTGTATTGGTGATCTAGGGTGACACTTTTAATTCATGGAGAGAATGAGTCGTGCCCTGGATTTCCCTAGAGAGTATACTCCCCATAGCTGTGTTTTACACAGATGCTACTGGGAAATGAGATTTATTAACTGGCCCTCTGCCCACTGCATCTTTGTTTGCATACTCAAAGCTTTTAAGAATGAATGTATTTAAAGTCTAGAATATGATTTCCACATTGTTACTTATAATTGTGCAAGTACAGAAGCATAAATTTCTGGAATTATCTTTCTCTTTACAAACAAAAACCAGCCCCTGGAAATTAACTCTTTTTTTTTGACATAAAAAGAAAACAGAAAAATCAGCTGTTGATTGTATTAGCCAACTGTTTTTTGTAAAATGTAGTTTTTTTTTTTTTTAAATGAACTCTGCTATCAAACAATACTAACAATCTCTCTTTTTTTAAAGCAATAACAGAAGGAATGGTGAGATCATATTGTAGGCTATAATCTAGTTAGTTTTTATTTACACTTAGTTGGGAAACTTTGTCCTACTAATAGACTTGGCCATCCTTATTTTGACATTGTTACATAGTTTTGGATATGCCTTTATTAATAGTGCATCCCTTGAATATGAGATACTTTACTAAAAGCCTAATTTAGTATGGATCATAACAAAAGATTAGCCAGATCTTCTTAGACCAGTGTTCAATGGGGTATTGCATAATGATTTTTTGTTTGTTTTCCTTAGAATGTATTTTTTTTAAAAAACTTATTATTTGGGGCCAGATATTTAAACTGGAATGAACCTGTTTGTCATTTATTGGGATTTGGTTGCTTTGAGAACCCTTCTATTTTGTTCTCTTCTTTGGCGAAAGATACTTTCCTGCACTGCAGGTCTTGTACCAGTGGTGGTATCTGTTTACACTGCATTATCTCAGCAAAGTCATTGGGCTTGGAAGAGCTTCCTAGGACTTAGGTAGATAAGTAGATTTCTTTTTTTAGTGTCTCTTTTTCTTCCATGATATAACCAACAAGATTTGTTGATTTTTAAAAAAAATTCTTTACATTCTTTATAGTAAGTCAATAAAAGGAAAAGGAAATTATGCAAGGAAGAAATGGTGAAGATAATTCAAAATATTAGAAGATTGTATTGGTTGTGAAATACATTATATTATGATCATTGTGGCAGTTTTGTTTAGTCTGATTCATTTCAGTTTAATAAGCAATTATTAGGTGGCAACTATGATCAAATTGTCATGATTGATGCTGAAAATAGACACATGACACAAATCCTACACTCAAGAAAATTCCAATTGGGTGGGAGAAAAGGATTTTTCTATAAATAGCTGTGAAACAATTCAGAGCATAATGTTGTCTGATCCAATTTAACCTGTCTTCTTGAGATTAAGTGCTAAAGAGAGGATGAAGCAAACTATTTTAATAGGAAAGTATCTCTTTCAGCTTGGGGACCAGTAAGGATTTCATGGAGAAGATAGCAGGCAAGGGATTTCAGTTGGGAAAGATGGGGAGCCAGTCTACTGTTCATCAGAGATGGAAAAATTAAATAAATGATGGTGTATTAGAGTCAGAAGAGAAATTATTGTTCTTGGGATACAGTGATCTATAGCACAATAAAGCTTTTGAAGATGATGATATAACTGCTTTGAAGACAGTGATAAGAATGCTATAATTTTTTTTGATAAGTTTATAGAAAGCTGTTTTAGTAATGTGATAGGACCAGAACATTTTGGGAGGATGAGGGTTAAGGAGGGGACACAGAAATGGAAGCAGCCAGTTTTGAGAGCTCGTTTACAGCCTGTGGTAAAAGAACCAGTAGCCAGGTTGATATATAAGATGCATGAAAAAAGAGAATTTGTGATGGGTCTCAAATGAGATTGGGACAGTAAGGGAACAGAATACAAAGTTACGGTTGAAAGAAGGGTTAGCATGGATTCTGATCCTGGAGATGAGAGACAGGTGGACACTTCCCCTGGACATATCACCTCCAGATAAGTGAGGATCCTTGGAGAGGAGATGGAAGATTTGTGCCGAATGAATCTTATTAATGTAATAAGTGATGAAACCTATTGAAATTGGAAGGCTTGGAGACTGCTAGCATTGGAGAGTAAAGACATTTTGGAGTGGGGATCTAAAGAGCATCTGAGAACATGATCCTCAGTTAGTGAGAACAAATGCAAGTCTAATAAAATTAGTTTGAATTTCCAGAGTATACAGTGGCTCAGGAATTAAAAGAAGGTGGATCAGGATCATGCTTTGTTAAAAATATCTTGCAAATAATCTGTGCGGATACTTGAAAACTGACTCTTTTGCATAAACTTGGATTATGAAGATGTCATTTGCTTTCAACTGAAATTTACCTGCTAGTTTTCATCTCTCTCCATTTTCTGTTTCCTATTGTTCCTCTCCTGTTTGGTACATTAAAATAAAATCATTTTAAGAAACATTTATTAAATCTCCAATGTCTAAGAGACTGGTCATATAAAAAAGAAACACAGCCATGCCCTCATTGAATTTACAATCTGAAGGGCAGAACAAAACATTCACCCAAAAGTAGTCTGTGATAAGGACAAAGGAAGGGTGAAGAAAAGTATGAAAAGAAATATGAATCAAGATATTAAGGTGCCTATTACATTAATCCTATAGGGCATTGTCCCTAGGAGAAGATGAAGATACTGGTCCATCAGCTGCAGAACATGACTTTTAAATTTATTTTTCTAGAGGTGATAGATTTGCTGACTGCCACAAATGCTTAGTTTGCTTCTTTTGTGACCATAAAAGGACATCAGTCATATATGATCTGAAACTGAGAAATCTACTTCCCCCTCACCGAAAGCAAACCCATGATCTTGATTTCATTAGCACCATGCTATAGTTGCTCTGGAAACAAATAGTGAGAGCCTCACATGCTCAAACAAAAGTAACTGGTGGTAGTCAGTGCAAGCAGAACAAAATGATACATAATGAAATATAAAATGGATTTTCTTATAGCTGTGTTCTAGAGTGTGTGCATAAAAAGCACAGCTACCATCACAAATTCCTTTCCTTTAAAGACTGTTTAAAAACAATTTAATAGATTGTAAATTCCTTGGGGGCAGAGGTCAAATCTTATTAAAACTCTACATCTCCCCCTACCCCTCTCCTGCCATCTCCCCACTCTGGTCTAGGAGTTTTGCACCTTAGGAAGGGTACTTAAAAAACTGTGAATGAATGACCAAAAAAATTTACATAACAGATTCCTGATGTTTGTATCTGGAAGCTTTTCACCATTCTTTCTCTACTAGTTTTGCCTTTGACTGATGATTTCTCCTGTACAGCTTAATGCAAAATCAGTCCTTCATTCAGAATTCTGCTGCAGATGATTTTGTCAACTCTGCCCCCCTCAAAGATAATGACAATACAGAGTTACAAAATTACAAGCAATCCAGAGAGAGGACTGTGGGAACTGAGTGTGGACCACAACATAGCATTTTCACTCTTTTTCTTATTGTTTGTTTGCATTTTGTTGTCTTTCTCATTTTTTTCCTTTTTGACCTGATTTTTTCTTGTGCAGCATGATAATTAGGGAAATATGTATAGAATTGCATATGTTTAACATAATACTGCATTACTTGCTGTCTGGGGGAGAGGGTGGGGGAAGGGGGGAAATTGGAACACAAGGTTTTGCAAGGGTCATTGTTGAAAAATGGTTCATACATATGTTTGAAAATAAAAAGATTCAATAAATGACATTTAAAAAAAAACAAAGGTATTGAACAAAAAAAATATATTGAACCATTCAGCCTAAAAGCATTTGTTAATGCCATGTATATGCAACTTTCTAAAATATGCTGTTTGTTGTACTAAGCCCAGAGGAACAAAAGAAAAACAAAAACAGCCCCTGCCCTTAAGAGGCTCACATTCTAGAGATAACATGTATATAGTTATGTATATGAGTAGCTAGGTGTGTGAATGGAGTGCTGGGCCTGAACTTAAGAAGACTCACCTTTCTGATTTCAAATCTGGCCTCAGACACTAGCTGTATGATGACCCTGGCAAGGCATTTAACCCTGCTTGCTTCATCTGCAAAATGAGTTGGAGAAGGAAATGTCATACATACCACTCCAGTATCTTTAATAAGAAACCCCCAAATGGGGTCATGATGTTGGACATGACTGAAATGACTGGACAACCATTTACATATAAAATCTCCAGGGAAGGTAATTTTAGAGCGGGAAGCTTTAACAGCTAAGAGGAACAGCCTGCTACAGAAGGTAGGGTATAAACTGAGTAATAAAGGAAGCCAAGGAGTGTTACAGTTAATGATGAGAAGGAAGAATACTGGGGGATTAGGGCCTGGATAACCAGTGCAAAGCTACAGAAATAAAATGTAGGGGCTGTATATTAGGAATAGTAAGCAAGCCAGTGTGGCTAGATCATGGGGGGTAGGGAGGGGATCAAGTATATGAAAACTAGAAAAGGAGGAGAGGGTCATGGTGCAGTGAGCCTTAAATGCCATACAGAACACTACATATTTGGTCCTAGAGGTAATAGGGAGATGCTGGGATTTATTGAGTGGAGACAGAGGGGAAAGTTAAGGTTTAGGAAAATCCTTTGTCTGCTGGATGGAAGATGGATTGGAATGGAAGGGAGGACCTTATGAGGCTAATTAAAGGGCTGTTGGAAACATCATTATGAGTGATGAGGGCCTGGACTGGTGATGGCTATAGGAGTGAAGAGAGATGCTGTGATGGCAGAACAGATTGGATGAGTGGGGAGAGCCAGTTGGAGAGGATGTCTGCTCTTGGTGATGGGGAAGTTCAGAAGAAGGCAGTGAAAGGGACAAGGCTTTGAGGTGTGTTGCCTATGAGACATCCACTTGGAGATGTTTAATTAAGCCTTTTCCTATTCAGGTTAAGAGTCCAAGAGACAGCCTGAGCATGGATAAATAAATCAAGGAGTACTCTACGTAGAAGTGAGCCTAGGAGAAGTAACCAGTTTACCAAGAAAGTGTGGAGAAAGAAAACAGTTTCTATTTCTCTCTGTGTGTGCATGCACATGTGCCATATGTGTATTGCATGTGTGCATTTTCCCATCCAAAGGCTCCCTGTAAGAACACCGAGCTCTCTTTAAGACTCAGTTCAGATGCCCCATTCTGTAGGAGGCCTTTCCTGATTTCCCCAGTGTTTAAGTGTTCTGCTTGTCCAAAATCTCTTGGCTTTTTGTGTGTGAGTGCATTTGTTCATTCATTCACTGAACTGTGTACAGAGGAAGCATGACATAATGTATGGAGAGCTGATCTCAGAAAGGCCAGTGTTCAGTCCCTGCCTCTGATAGGACCTGCTGTGGCATCCTGAGATTTTCATGCTCCCCGGCCACTTCCTAAGGCTGAAAGTTACGGGACAGTGGTAGCTTTGCCCTGGTAGACACTGCCTCACCGGGAGTGACCTACATCCATAAATCACAGGCTCGCAAAGTGATAAGCTTGGGTTTTTTATTTTCCTCTTCACGTCCCAAGCCCTAGCACTTTTGTGCACCACACATCCAGTCTCCTTACACCTCAGGCCCCATCATTCACCCCGTAATCCAGTGACACTGGCCGCCTTGCTGTTCCTCCACCTAGATATTCTGTGGCCCAGTTCTGGGCATTTTCACTGTTTGTTCCCCATGCCTGAATGCTCTCCCTCCTCATCTCTTGTCTTCTGGCTTCCTTCAGGTCCCAGCCAAAATCTCACATTTTACAGAAAGGAAGTTTTTCCTGATCCCCCTAAATTCTAGTAACTTCCTCTGAAATGCTCCCCAACCTCTCTTGTAAATAGCTTTTTGTATATAGTTGTTTTCATGTTGTCTCCCTTACTAGACAGTGATCTGGAGACCAGGGACCATATTTGGCCTTTCTTCATGTCCCCAGAACTTAGTACAGTAACTGGTACACAAGTAGGCAATTAAATAGATGTATATATATTATATATATGTATATATATATATATAATAGATATATAATATATAGATATATAATACTGATATATATTTATTTAAATCCCTATTTTCTCATTGACTCATTTTAAATTGGGAAATTATTTAAACAAAATAAAAATATATTTGTGTATATAAACATACATATTCTATATTATATGTGTATATATGTACATACAGATGTATATATACATGTTTATTTATCTTGTCACATGTGAACACAGAAAAATTAGAATGTCTGTTTTCTGTACTTCTAAAGGCTCATGAGTTAGAGGGAAGACTAATAATGTGGGAAATAACATGAAAATTATATGACATTATAATAAGAGATAGGAACTAGACGTAGGATCTTCAGGGCTGAAGAGAACTCCTGGATAAAGAAACTCAGCCAGTACAAGTTGGCACCTTCTTTTACAACTTAGAGTTGCCTGGACCTTGAGGTTAAGAGCCTTGCTCAGGGTCGCCCAACCAGAGCGTGTCAGAATGGGAAATAGTGGCCACTGAGTGCTATGGAATCTCAGAGGTGAGCAATGGAGGAGGGTCCACAAAGGAGATGATATTTGAGTTGGTTTTGGATGAATGAGTATCATTTCTAGGTTGATCAAGAGGAGAAAGACATTTATTCCCCATAGGGATAATAAATAGAATGAAGAACTGTGCTGGAGGATTTCTTGGAAAGCAAGATTAGATGAGGCTATGTTATAGAGCCCCTAGAGTCCAACAGGAAAGTTAAGTCTACTTTTGTCTTCCATAAGAAAGAGGTAATGGTAGATGATTTAGATGATTCTGTGTGATTCTGATATCATTCTGACACCATAGCAAATGGGGGGTTGCTGATGATTTCTGAGTAGAAGAGTGCAGTATAATGAAATTATATACTAGAATGCATCTTCCTTTCTGAATTAATTTTTAAAAATTGAACTGAAATACACTGGGAAAATAGGGCCACCTAGTACCCTACTGAGCTTGTTCTAAGCCATCTGTCCCCCTCTCTGAAATGCCAGGAAATGAGTTCCCAATTGGCTCAGAGCAGAGCTAGGGATGCTCCGGCATTCAACAGTTATTCTGACTTTGCTCCCACACAGGAACCCCCCACAGGAGGAAATGACACTCCTGGCAGGGTCACTACCAATCCTTCCGCTGGGGACACTGCTTCTGAAGGACTTCAGGCTCCTTGGGGCTGCTAGAGAAGCATTTTTCAGAGATTGAGGCAAGCAGTAATTTCATTTCCTCTGCCAAGGGCAAAGCCAATTGCTCTTTAGCCCAGGTCCATTAGGGGCTGGGGCTGCCTCTTTGATCCAGTTACTCTGGCCTCCTTGCTGTTCTAGAAATAAGATCTCCATTTCTTGGCAGCAGCCGGTTCCCCTAGCTATTCCTAGTGTTCTCGTTCATGTGTATATATGATCACTAGAGACATCCAGAAGCCTTTGGTTTTAAGTCAAAGGCATGATTGATAGAGTCCATTATTATTGATTGTCAGGAAAATCCCGTTTAGGTGAATTTCTGGGTGTTTTTCAACTAAAAATATCTATACTATTGAATTGCATATGCCATCTTTAGTTAGTAAAAGCTATAATATCCCCTTTTAGCAAGTAGGTTATTCAGCAGAGTGCTGAACCTGGAGTCAGGAAGAGCTATGTGATTGTGGGCAAGTCATTTAACCCAGTTTGCCTCAGTTTCTGTAAAATGAGCTGGGAAAGGAAATAGCAAATGCTTCAGTATCCTTGCCAAGAAAACCCCAAATGTGGACATGCTTATGAAATAACTGAATCACAACAACTCTTAGGTAGGTGGTATAACGGTAATCAGTAGAGTATTATAAACCTTAGGAAGACCTCAAACAAATCCTACCTCAGACCTTTTCCAGTTTAGCTAATTTAATCTATCCTCCTTTTCTTCATCTTTACAATAAGGATCACACTAGCATCAACCTCACCAAATGAGGTAACATTTGCAAAGTGCTTTGCAAACCCTAAATGCTAGCCATCGAAATTCTAATTTATCATTATCTTTCTTGTCCAGCTTTCTACCCAAAAATACTCATGTGAATCTCATTTCCTGTTTTATTTTGAAATATTATACATTCAGCATCTAATTATTTCTTCTATTTTAAATAAATGAATCTTTTTAAATGGGAATGTAGAGATTATATAGGCAGAAATCTGAATGAAATGTCCTTCATTTCAAGATAATTATAGTCAGAATGGAGGGATTTATATATGTTATTTACCTCTGCTATA
The DNA here is from genome assembly GCA_023553655.1 of Myrmecobius fasciatus. NCBI lineage: Eukaryota > Metazoa > Chordata > Mammalia > Dasyuromorphia > Myrmecobiidae > Myrmecobius > Myrmecobius fasciatus. Next base: position 338,283 of record JAJPUD010001867.1, read on the forward strand.
TTTGCTATCACTCTCACCTCCCCAAAAATTATTTTTCACAAAAGGAACCATTCAGTGAGAGAAGAATCAAAGATACAACTCTAAAAGAGCCCTCAAAGAGGGTATCTTTCAGTATGTGGGCCATTTGTATATTTTAAAACACACCCTAAAATTTTCTCTTCCCATATTCCCTAGGAGTCTACTCTCTTGGGCTGAAAACTCCACCAAACCAACAGAAGCCTTCTTATTAAAAATATCATTATCATGACTGTACTGGTTTTTCCTGAGGCAAAACTATTTCTTAAAAATGATAATTTACATGAATTAGCCAAATTAGTCATCCTCTTAGCAATGAGGGACTAGTTTCATTTTTATAAATGAAAATAATACTTCTAGTCATACAGAACTTTTCTTTTAAATCTTGAACATCACTTGGTCCATATAAAGGAAAAGTGTGAATTTTAATCAGGGTACAATGTACTGAGAATCCAATTTGGGACATAGTTCATAATGTCTGCATGATGGAAGAAAGGGTTAAGGTATAAAAGATGCTTGCTAAGAAATGGGTTGTTTATATATATTATTATATACAACTACATAGATTGTTCTTAAGGCTCCATTTTAAAAACATTATGATCTAAAAGTCCTTTTTGGGAAACCCAGTCATTCCCACATATAGCTATGCAGAAGGCCATAGTATGCTAATAGTAAGAACTCAGAAAGGCGTGAGTTCAAGTCTTACTCTTGACACATGACTGTGTGACCTTAAATACACACTCCTCCTCCTCATCCTCCCCTGAACAAGCAACTCTTTTAAAAGTATAAATTGCTGAGAAAGTGCTGACCTACATTGGTAGAGGGAATCTTCTCAGTTCCTACACCAATATATGGGTCTAAACCCTAACCCCACATCTCAATCAAAGTAAACATTTGTTCTTTGGAAAGAAGCAAATTTTAAATGTGTATAAAGATAGTTCTTTTAATATTTTGACAATCATTTGCTGCTGCTTTTGTTTTTCTTTTGCTGTTTTTAATAATTTATAATTATTTGGCAGAATTTTGCCAGGATGATGATTGAGAATTAGGAATATAATCTTATTTCAGTTTCCTAAAAATTGGTGATTTTTAAAATTTTTGGTTTTTGGGGTTTTTTGTTTTGGGTCTCAGACTTAAAAAGACATTAATTCTTTGTTCTTTAGTGTCTGCCTCCTGTCTAAGCCTTGGGAGGTAATTTGTCAAAAAGGCTAGAGGCAATGACATCTCAGGGAGGCTTTCTGATGTTCACAGTTACTTTTGCTTATAAATACTAATACCCTGTATAATTGCTTTCCATTTGTTTTTCAGTTTATACTCTGCAAATAAGGAGGAAAATGCTGTGGCTGCTAAAATATGTTATTATAATTTACTCTTTAGTATCTCAGAATGACATTTCAGGTTGCTTGTAATGTAGCAGAAAAACAAAATCCCTTTTGAATTTTTACAGGATTGATATTCTTAAGAAACCTCTTTTAGCTTTAAAATCCCAATGTAACTAGAGCAGCAGTCTCCTAAGAATGAAAGATACACCAAAATAGTTATATGTCCTATTTAAACCATTTATTCAGTGTACAAAGTGTGCCTTCAATTAAAGTATGTTACTGATTAACAAAAATGGTCTGACACTGTATCTCCATAGGACATTTCTTCTGTAGGGAAAAATCATCACACCTACAATTTTTAAGAAATAAAATGCCTAAATAAAATTTAAAAGTGTGCTTATGCATGCTTAAATTGAAGAATTTTATCATAGATTAGGATATTGTTATAGGAATTAGAAAAAAAATTTAGAGGGAAATGAGAAGCGTGTATTTTATTTCCACTTTTACTATAATTTTTTTTTTTTTTTAGTCAATGGCATTCCTGGGTGTTTTTTTTTTGTTTTGTTTTGTTTTTTAATTTATTGCTTAAGGTTAAGGAAAAATAAGCTGCATGTATACTACATAAAAGTGAGGTAAAAAGATAATCAAAATATTTTTAATGTACTGCCATAAAAAAGGAAAATAATATGATCATCTTGAAGCCTAAATTATGGCATTAGATTTCAACATATTTGCCTAGTGAAAATTAAGGAAAAATAAGCCATATGTGTATTACATAGAACTGAAGTAAAAGATAACCAAAATATTTTTAATGTACTACCATAAAAAAAAGAAAATCATATGATCATCTTGAAATCTAAATTACGGCATTAGATTTCAACATATTTGCCTAATGAAAAACTATTTATTATGCTGAAACAATTCTGTAACTCACACATGAAATATTGTATTTAATTTTTCACGTAGCACCTACTTTTTTAGCATCACTTATTATGAGTCACTTCTTAGTTTCCTGCCACATATCAAACCATAACATATATTTAGTTTGTTGCTTCATGTCCTTTAAAGAGGTTGTATATTTTTGTGATTTTTGCAGTTGGATAATTATATTCCTCCACCTTATAGTAAGTAAAAGTAAAATAATTGTCCCATGAATTTTGCAGTAAAGGCAAACAATTCCCGGAAAGAATTATTCTTCAATATGTATTTTTAACTTCCCCATTATCCCAGGATTACAAATTATGACATTCTCTAGTATTTACTGTATTTCTCTCTCCTCATCCAACTCCCAAACCAGCTCTCTCATCTTACTCATTTTCATGTTAATGTCACTAATAAAAATTGTAAGATGAGCTCACCCAGCAGTTCTGGTCTGGTCTCACCAAGACAGATTATCCAGCAGCTTGGGTTAAGGCTGAGTGGTTTTCCAGTAGTAAGACTCAACAATTAACTGAAAACAAAGACTGAAAGGCTTTGAAGAGATTATCTCCATCTAGCCATAGGGAGCTGTTCAATATCCAGGAAGAATAGAAAATGCAGAAAGATCCTGAGCTTTGCAAAAATGACTCCCTAGGAGTGGAGTAAATGGAAAAAGGGATAGTGATTTTTGTGGAGCTTCTTAATCTGAATCTAGATTTTCTCCTTCCTCCTGGGATTCACCACCTTAATTAGCCTTGCTTTGTAAGCAGCGAAATTTCCCATCACTTCACCCCTGCTCCACGGAAGCAGCAACACTGGCTGACAGCTACTGAGTTTTCTGGGAGAAAGAAAGGAGCCACAGTTCAGTTCAACATTTAGGCCTACTATGTGCAAGACTTTATGCTAAATGCTAGAGATGCCATGAAGAGTCTCTCTGCAGACCCCTATGGTCCCATTTTATTCTAAATCTACAACCCCGTGATTCTAGTTTAAAATGTTGATATTCCAAAGGAAAAATGACAAAGGACAAAAAGAGAGGACTTTGTGGAAGACTGGATAGAGGAACTAAATGAGTTAAAATATCTAATATTTATCCCTCAGGATACTAGAAAAATAGTAGCACAATAAAATAAATGGGGAATCTTTTGACTTTATTATATGATATTTTACTCCTACTACAAATTCAATTTGAGGCCTTTACCCAAGTTATTTAGCTACCTAAAAATTTTCCTTAATTTAAAAAAACAAAACAAAACAAAACAAAAAACCCAAGGGACAGCTAGATGGAAGAGGACCTGAGTTCAAATCCAGTCTCAGACACTTAACACTTCCTAGCTGTGTGACCTGGGCAAGTCACTTAACCCCAATTGCCTCAGCAAAAAGGGGGAAAAAATAGTTAATGATGAAGTAATCAAATTGAAGGGAGGGTGGGGAGAGCCCATCTCCCAACTCTAAATATGTTAGTGTCACTACATACACACACAATGTTAATGGAAACAACAATGAACATCCTTTCAGATAATTATCTCGGCTCTAAATCAGAAATTTTGTTGGGCATGAAGAGATCTGGTCTAGACAATTCAACCTTATCTTTTTCCTTTCCAAGCCACATCCTAATCTAAATTATAACTTTATTAAGAGCCTGTCAGTGTGATATCTACCTACTGTTTTAAACTGTCCTTAGGGCAAAAAAAGCCTGCACCACACAATTTAATATTCAGTTGTATTTGGTTTATTCTCTAATTATTTCATGTATGTGCCTTTTATCTTTACAGCTACATTATCAGTTGTGAAGATTTTTATGTTCCTGTACAAGGCCTAGAACAGTGCTTGGGCTCACAGGAAGTTCTGAATAAATAAATAACTGTTGGTTGTTTTAATTAAAAGGAATTGTATCATCATCATATGATAATTAAAATCTATTTTTTGGAAGAAATTGCATTTTGAAGAAATCCATTCTTCATTCCATTGAATAAATTATATTTGTGAAGAAAGACCTTTAAGATTTCATATAAATATATTTAAATTTAGGGATTATGTTCAATATTCCTCAAAGTTTTAACAAATTTAAAATGCTGAATGAAAAGTGTTTTTAAAAATTCTTTATTACACAGTCCACATTAAATATTATTTCATCAGAATCCCTTGAAAGATTATACATTTAACTTCGTATGTGATTTCTTAATGGGGGCTGGGAGTGGTGATAAGGTAGAGAATCTGGAACTCAAAAGTTAAAAGAAAAATGTAAAAAATTTTATTTTAAATGTAACTAGGGAAAATTGTCTGCAAAGCTTAATGGCAAAATTTGTGTGATATACTGTTTCTAAGACTGAGTTTCTTAAAAGAGAAACCAAAAAAAAAAATAATATTTAACTCATTTAGTGTTTTGAGCCAAAAGAGAATAATACATTTATTTGGCTTTATATATCAAGAAGCCAAGAAAAAAAAAAGTCACTTTCTGCAGATAGATAACTTCTGTTTTTGTTCTTTAATTAATTCTCTTTCACTCTTTGAATAAGAAAATATTCAAAAACAAAAATATTGGAATTTGCAGTATGAAAGCATACAAGGGTTTGAAGCTAGATTATAACTGTCCTATGTAGTATCTAGTCATTAAGGAGAAAAAAAAAAATTTTGGCCCCCGGAGCTGTGAAAGGAAGCTGCTTTGGGCTAAATCAGTCTACTACTTTAACAGTTTCCAGGCATAAGAAATTAGAGGTCGCTTTGAGTTTCACAAATGACCTAGAGCTTCTGATACGTGGCTATGAGTGTCATTTAATTTCATTTATAGAAGTGTTTCTTTTGCCAAAACCTTAAGGCAAAATTCAAGATATGTTGCTGGTTCTATCTTGGCAATAATTTTCTTCTAGTTTCAAAAGTTGCTATTTACTGTGCTGTTCTTGAGCTGGTCATTCAAGAATCATCTGGGAATGTGCTTTAAGAATTTGCCTTAGGACATTCCCTGAAAGGAAGCCAAATCCCATTAGACAGGACATCCTGTGATTCCCTCCATTTATGGTGACCAAGGGCACAGCTTTTTTTAAAAAGGTGATTGCTTCCTTTCCAGTCAATAAGAATGGCCAGAAATGCTGAGGATCATTTGACTCTTAGGCAACATAATTGCATCAAAACAACTAAACCAAGAAATCACCTGAGAATTCACAAATTGGAAGAAAACCCGAGTCATTTTTGCTTTTCCTTCAGTGAGATCCAGATGACCTGGTGATTGTCAGCACTTAAATGACCACCAGTCCAGTGAACTTGAAATTCTACTCAGTTTTCTGAAAAAACAGTCATCAGGCATTTATCAAGTAAATACTTGCTACTTGTATGTGCCAAGCTCTGTGCCCCGGTACTGAGGGTATAAAGGCAAAAAAAAAAAAAAACAGAAGCATTCTATTGGGGGGAAATGTGTGTCAATTTGACTAAGTAGAGAATAAATTGAAGTGGAGAGAGCTTCCTGGGGAGATCATCCAGCAGGTATTAAAGCAGTTGAGATATGAGGTGATGAGGGCTTGCACTGAGGTTATGATTCTATGAATTCAGAAGTGAGGAGTTAAGCAAGATTAAAAAAGGGAAACAATGGAATCAGTAACAAATAGGATATGTGGGTGAATGCTAGTGAAGAGACAGGAATACCTATTTACTTAAAAGCAACTGGAACATAGAGCAAAGCAAGCCAACATCACACCATATTATAAGTTTGTCTTCTGGAGGAAGTAATACAGTCACATTCTATATATTCTTAAAGAACATAAGTAAGTCTTATCTCAAATTAAATTAATTATTCTATAAATTACTTTTGGTTTTGAAGTTGGCCATTTTGATACCGCAGTAAAATATACAAATTAGCAAGAGCCAAACCACAATTTGGGGCTGTTTTGAGCTGAAAGATTACATAAATATCGGATAGTCACTATTGTACCTTTTCCTAACTAAATTTCTACACTATTGGAAAAACAAGACAACATGGATGGAAGTTACATGGAATTTTTTCTCATCATTTGTAGTTTACACTTTCCTCATTCTGTTAATAGCTTAATTTTACTGGTACATCATTTTCTATTTCCATCTCAAGATGTTCTCAGAGAATTTAAAATGAATTTTACTGTTATGTAAATATTGCTCTTTGGATAGGCACAAGTCCTCTAGGGTTATACTCCCAAAGGGTTATTGTTGTTAGGTTTGGGTCTTTTTTTTTTATTTCAAAAATAGATTTTGCTAAATATGTAGCCAAGATACTAATCAGGGACTCTGAAGTAAGTCTTTATTAGGGCTGAAAAGAGTTGTAAGCAAGGAATGATGTACAGGGTCTTTGTCCATTTTTACCAAGCGACCACAAATAGCAATTTGAAAAACCCAAGGAATAAAATATGTAGTCACTGGAAATGTTAAATCCAGTAATTCCTAAAATATCAGCATGGTTTATATGTTACAGCTGGCAGATTAGTGAGCCAGAGATTTTTCCCAGCTCTAAATTCAAAGGCTCTTCACTGATGTCTTTTTGTTTCAGGTGTCTCCTACAAAGAGAATCAAATTAGGTGGACACTTTAATTGTAATGAGAATGGAAAATATGCTTAGTAAAGTTAAAGATACTAATTTTGACCAGCTAATAAAGGATCACCTTTGTGGTCTTTAATACCTACTCTTTCTGTAGCTTCTTGGTGCCCTAAATACTGTGTTCAGTCTATTCCCATTTCCTCCAATGGTATGTACTCACAGGACTGACCTTGCTCATAGGCAAAATAAACATTTACCTGTTTGAGGTGATTTGAGGATCCTAGTAAGTTTTTGTCTTGCTCATTTTTCTCCCACCCTGCCCCCACTCCTTGGCCAATTTCACATTTTATTTCTGAAATTTTCCCAAAGGAGCTTCATTCCTTTAACTTAAGGTTTTGGCTACCATAAAAAGCAAATTCCTCTGGGAGAGGTCAACTTGAACTTGCTTTCTGTCTTTTGCTTTTTTTCAAAACAAGAACACTTTCTTTCTTGAAAGCAGCTTTTATAAAATGATCTTGGGCACCTGATTTGGAAGGTAAGCCATCAAGGAGACAATAGGATAGAGAACTTTGAGGCTAAGGTACCAGATGACAAATCAGTCATTTGAACCCTGTAGTGTCAGGCCTATGCTGGTGGTATTGATCAATCTATTGCCTTTCATCCTCCGCTTAACCCTGAATGCTATCTTATGTAGCAGATTTCTAATAGTGTCTTGCACTGACTTCAGCTTTTTAGTTGGGGTTCTTCTTGCTGCTCATTTGTCCAAAATTGATCCAGATTTCAGATGGATAAGAAGACTAATGGTAGTATTGGGGTCTTGGCAGGAAAGGCCAAAGAAAAAGGCAGCAGATGGCAGGAAGATCAGAAGCAAAGGACATGGTAAAAGGTGAGCTGGAGTTGAGTGGTGCCCTAGAGATTGGCTTATCAAAATTAAGGCAGAATTAGTGGCTTGGCAACAGTGAGATTCTATTTCTAAAGTATCTTAAATTAATCATTTACTTATTGCACATTTAGCACAATACAAATACATTTTTTTACTTCTTGCAAATGTAACTTATAGTATTTAATTTTAGTATTCTTAACCTTAATATAAAAATATTCCTCTCTTATTGTGTACTCAAGCCACATTGAGGATGGAAAGGGGGAAAAGGAAGGAAAGGAGGATTTAGTCATTGCTTATTATGAACCAGGCATTGTGCTAAGTGCTTTACAAATGTTATCTTATTTGCTCTTCACAACCAGCATGGGAGGTGGATGCATTGTTATTATTTTACAGTTGAGGAAACTGAGGCAGGTGGCGGTTAAATGATGCGCAAGGTCTTATAACTAGTGTCTGATGCCAATTTTGAACTCAGATCTTCCTGATTCCACGCCTAGCTCTCTAGTGTGCCACATGGTTACAGAAGTTGTAGTTGGGAGTGACAGGAAGAATTCCTATAGAATTTAAATCTTCTAATACTTGGGGACATTCTCTATCCAGTGATTTTTGGAAGTTTTGCATCAGTTTATGAAATCTCTTCTATTTGGAGAGTTTTATTTCTTCAGTCAGAATTTTCCCTCATTAATCCTGTTCTCTTCTCTACATTCTCTCCTTTGGTAATCTCATCCACTCTTCAATTAATCTATGTAAGTCACAGCCAAATCTGCCTTTCCCTAGAGCAACAGTCCTGCATCTCCAGGTCTTGGCTAGACATCTCTAGGAGTATCTAAAACATAATACGTCTAACATGGAAACCCTCATTTTTCTAATCTGCCCTTGCTCTAACCTTCTCTTTTTCTCTGGTTTCCACCATTTTCCCCATCACTGAGGCTTGAAAAGCCATGGATTCAGCTTTTCATTTTTGATTCTCCCTACTCCTATGTTATCAAGGCCTTTCAGCCTATTTTTGTAGTAATTCTTTTATATGAGTGCCTTCCTTCCTTTCCCACTCCAACTGTTACCTTAAATAAAGTCTCCTCGTACTTCATGCAGGAATCGGCTCCTAACTGGTCTTCCTGCTTCCAGGATCTCCCCACTTCATTCTTCATACTATTGCCAGTGTAATCTTACTTATGTGTGGGTCTGTTCTTGTCACTCCCTTATTCCAGTAACTTTAGGACCAAGGTGCCGGTCTCCCAAAAACCAAAATAAGATATAATTGGAAAATATTTGGCAACATAAACAAAAATGCAATAGAATATAGCTGTTTTTGTGAGCCAGGGTTCCTCCCACCGGGGTATACTTTACTGGCCCAATTTCTATTTGATTTGGATGTCACTATCTTAGGCTTCCTGTTTCAGGCTATTTACTACCACTGTGACCTCAGGCAGATGAATTCCCTTCCCTGATTCTTACTATCCTCTTCTGTGACAAAAGAGTGAGGACGCTTGTGAGGACCCTTGGCCTTGTGCTCTTGAAGGTCCCATTCAACTCTAAATGTAGATCCTCTGGTCCTGTGATTCTGTGAAGGAAATTTGAAGCTGGAGTTCCCACTTCTGAGGTTTCCTAGTGGAGTTTCTTTGGGCAGGCCATTTAGTCCCTTCAGATTCCTCATCTGTCAAATAGGGACAATGATAATACTTCCATCACCATCATGAATGAATTTTGCACTTTATCAAGTACTCTGTAAATGTAAGCTTGTTATTTACTCCCCCCAATCCCCGAATAGTTAACTTCCTGATGTCATGGAGGACTTTTATTTCTTAATATGTAAGATAATTAAATTCTTGCTAAATTGTTGAATAATCATAAAAGCTATTATGAAACCCGATGGATTGGATTATTGCTTAATTTCTTATTGAAAATCATGAAGAAATCTATATGCTTAGGTTAAAATAAATTCACTCTGATTCAATACAATTTATACACTTCATAGGATAAAGAGAGTCTAATATCTCTTTAAGAAAAATGTCATTTGGAAGTTGGTGTTGATATAAGGGAAGTACTCTTGATGAGTGAAGGAAAAAGATACTTTCTCTTCGTATTTTAATGAAATTTTGTCTGAGTGATGGCCATTAATAAACAGAAGGGAAAGTTCTGGGCATGGTAGGCCTGGTAGGCCTGGTGACTTTTTGCCTGAAGAAATTAGTAGGATTTTGTTATGATGTTTTCTACCAGAAATAAAGTGTTCTAAGTAAAATGGTGTTGTAAGGGAATATAAGTAATCCCATCTCAGGCAGCAGTGAGAGTTGTGTATAAATTTTGAGATACCTATGGGAGAGATGATATTTTCTAAAAGTCAGTTAATATGAAGAAAAACAACTATGGACAATCAAGAGGTTGGGTTCTAATTCTATTATTAATATATTAGATAGATTTCCTCATCAGTAAAATAAATCTACTTCTAGATCACAGCAGCTGTAGCATTTCATGATCTTTGAAAGGTTATATAATCACAGTTTATTAATAGTACAGTTTAGTAATAAAGATAAATAAATCATAAGTTTGTTTTCCATTAATTTGTGAATCACATTTTTAAAAAGCACACATTTGTTTCCTCTGTCATTTTAATAAAATTCCTTATTTAAAAAATGGATCATATATGGTATCATTAGATTTCTCCATTCTCTCTTCATGAAGTAAATTTAATCACCAAAGTCATTGTTACCCTAAGTAGGTATCACCTGGTAAATCACTACCAAAAAAGGCTCAATGTCAAGGAAGAGTAACTTTACCTTAATTTACTTAATTCAATGACAGAAATATTAAAAAAAACTTTAAAATAATTTCTTGTATTTAGTTAAAGTATATCTCTAAACCACAAAGTAGAGAAATTACGAGATTCAATTTATTCATTTGAATCTGTGCATATGACAGTTTCCAATCTAAAGGGAAGCCTTAGTATATGATCTTAAATGAAACTCAATAAAGTTACTGTAGTGTGTCTCCAGGGAGATGTTGTGTTATTGTCAAGGCTTGTCTCCAAAGGGATATATTTTTCTTTTCCATTCCCCACCCAAATAAATTATTACTTCTCTCTTTTATATGTGTCTCTTTTTTTTCTGCCTTTGCTCAATTTCCAGGTCATGAATAATGAGAAAGTGATGAGTAGAGAATTGTCTCCTGAGATATTCACCATTTGAATGATCATATATTTTAAAATTTTTATTTCTTCTCTCCTTCCCATATATACCATGAATTGGATCTAAAAATATCATGTTCTTCTTCAAGTAAAAAAAAATTGAAATATAAGCATTGTTCAGTGCTAATAACCAGATCATTGGAGATAAATCATGGAAACAAAGAAGAGAACAAGGATTTATTAGGTGCCTACTGTGTGCCAAACACTATGCTAAGACTTTCATCCCCATACATACCATGAACTGAATCTAAGAATATCATGTTCCTCTGCAAGTTAAAAAAAAAAAAGTTTCAAGGGGGAAATGTAAGCATTGCTCAGTGCTAATAACCAGATCTTTGGAGATAAGACATGGAAACAAAGAAGAGAACAAGCATTTATTAGGTGCCTACTGTGTGCCAAGCATTATGCTAAGCACTTTTTGAGTATTATCTCATTTGATTACAGTCTTCTATTATGAAGAGAAGTCTAAAAGAAGCCATTCAGGTAGAAGGAATTTTGAATATTGCAAATTTCAAATGAAAAAGGATATTTAGATGAAACTATGCTTTGCTAGAGGAATCCTGTATGTTCTAAATTGAAAACATAAAGATCACAAGGGTTTGACCTGTGGCTCTCAACTTTTAAAGCTTTAAACATCCTTTCCTTACCCTCAGTTCTGTCTCCCCTTCTTCCTTGCCAGAAGCTTACTAGGTGCTTTTACTCTTAACATAACCTTCCACTCCCTCCACACTTAGTTCTTTCCCGGACCATCACCCCTACACTAGATACACTTTCCTCCCTTCCTCATCTTTGTGATCTTGGGTGAACCAATTGAACTCTCCACTGCCCCCTTCTCTCAAGGCTCTTGCTTCCTTATTCTGGAGCTGATCTTATCTTGCCATGATTGCTCCCTCCATTTGCTGTCTTTACTCCTGCATCCCTGTGCTGCTGAATGAAACTAAGCAGGTCCACTACAGATTTTTTTAAACATAATTTCAACTGGGTCTTCACTATAGCAAGACAGTTCTTTTCTACCTCCCTAATCAAATCACTTTCCTATTCACTAGAGTAGCTTTTCCAAACCTTTTCACCCATCCCATGGCTCCCTTTTCTCAATCTGAGAACTTTACCTTCTACGCCATTGAAAAAGTTGAAACTGTTCAATGACTTGGATATAAGCCCTTTGATTCTGAATCCATGCCATTTTCTACAACAAAATGAGGTTTGAGATAGAAGTGTCTACTTTCTTTTCAAGCAAGTCAAAAATGAATTTACCAGTTTTTTTTTTCTTAGACACAAACATCAACAAAACAAAAGCCAGGTTTAATACTGTAACTCCAATCCAATCTAAACCTTCTTGGAAAATAATACATCATACAGATATAATTATTCAAACTTAGAAGGAACTCATCTGTAATACACCACAGGAATTATAAGTCACTCCACTCAATTAGAGTTGGGGATGATTTCTGCCCCTGACTGCCCTTACCAGTAAGGCAGTACTTAAGGCCTTCATCAATCAATTGTTGCAAACCACTATGTGCCCTCTAAACTCAGAGCTGAGGAGTCTTGCTGTAGGTCTCACTTAGTGTGACCCTTACCTTGCACTTTATTGCAATTCTAATGCACTTGTGATATTCTATCATATCATAGTTAATTGTGTTTGTGTCTTACCCACCTACTAGCCTGTAAATTTCATGAGGATGGGAATGTCTTATATAAACTTCGATTATTCCTAGTATAAAAGCTTATTTTTTTTAAATTGAGCTCTTGAGCCTTTGGAGAGAGACAGGGATGCAGAATGGACTTGAGAGTCATTTGAGTAGAAGTGAGAGTTGAAACCATGAAAGGGAATGATATTTTTACATAAGTGGAAGAGCAAATAGCATACCGTTTTAAATCCCAGTTGTTTTTTGACTCCAGATCAAGCATCTTGAGAGCCCCAAACTAATAATTAGCTGGCTTGTTGTTAATCATACAACTAGTATATGTAAGAAGTAAGACTTGACAGACTCCAAGGTCAGCCCTCCATGTCACAGTTGCTTCTAAATGTGTTAAGAAAATGTCACAAGATAGGAATTCAGCACTTTTCCTATCTTTGCAAGGGTGTTGTAGGGGAGAATTGCATACATCCCAGATGCTAGACAGTTCACAGTGTAACGACAAGGTTTGAGGATCCAAAAATAAGGATATATGCTATAAAATGTGTTGTTAACTTTCCTCCCTGCATTCAGCATTTCTAGCCTTCTCATAGCAAATTCTTCTTCTCAACAGGGGAGAATTCTTTGAAATTCTTCAATAAATAAAAATAAGTATCTTGAATGTTATATGTCTTTTCTTCCACAGAACCCCTGTGAAGTAGAAATAATCTGTACCTTACATTTTAAAGTCAAAGAGATTTTTAAAATAGAATTGCAGAGTGATCCCCTGAGGAAAAGCCAGAACTAGAACCAGTGCCTCCTAATATATTATTAGTCATATATCCATGTTTGGCTTCTTGTATGATTTATCTGATAGCACATGTTTCCTCCTTTCCAAAAATATTCTTCAAAAAGTAAAAACAGTATTTTGTTTTGAATTATAGGACATTTGTCAAAAAGAAAATCCTAGTGTTCTCTATACTAGATTATGTAGTAATAATTGCCAAAAATTAATTTCATGGTAATTTTGCTAACAGATTATTATATATTATATATTTGATATGTTTATTATTTGATATTTAATTAACATTAATAAATAAATATATTTAAGATTTGAAATTCAAAAAACTTTATTGGATCACAATAACCTCAATCACAAGATAGTTTGGTTTAACATTCCATATTGAACTGATCTAAGTTTATTAACTTTCACCTGAAAAAATCATTTCAGAAATATTAAAGGAAAAAATAAGTTTAATTTTTTAGAACTAAAGATGGTGCTGCTAATCCACCATCATGAAATCATGTGATTGGGGCTGTCTTATTTTTTTCAGTAGTTGTAATGAATTATGATGAAGCATCTACAAATTTGCCTTGCAGTCAGCAACCTATAGTTGATATAGTTTTATAATGCTATATTGCTATAGTTTATAGTTCATGAGATGATTGAGCAAATACAGAAATACAATTTGTGGACAGGAAATAAAAGAAAACTTAATTGTCCCATGCAATAATCAAATAAAAACTTGCGTCCTCTAGGTGATGTAAAATATTTCAGTTTTTAAAAAACCACATCACAGGCACCAGCCCTGAAGTCAGGAGGACCTAAGTTCAAATTTGGTCTCAGAAACTTAACACTTCCTCACTGTGTGACCCTGGGCAAATCACTTAACCCTAATTGCCTCAGCAAAATAAATAAATAAATAAAAATTAAAAAACACATCTTAGTTGTCTTGGTTCTTATTTAAATGACAGAAAGAAAAACAAATAAATGAGTTCACCTAAATGGATGTTGTCATTAACCAAAGCAGAACAGGTTAGTCCTTTTTTTTTGTTTTAATTTATTATTAACTATGATCCCATAGTTTTTTTTTCACACATTGAAAATACATATATAAGTCTTTCTCATTATATGATGGATACTTCTGTGTGGAATTTTATAAAATTTATTTGCTGACATGTATTTTTATCCCTTCCAAAAAAAATTCTTCAAAGTCTAAAAACCATATTTCCATTCTGAGTTACATAACATTTATCAAAGGGAAATCGAGTGCTTGAAGAGCTAAACGCTGGTGTGAAAATAAATTATTAATCAGATTCGGCCATCCAAGAATCAAAAATAATCAAAGGGGGGAAAACAATTAGTTATCTCAAAAAAATGTAAATGATTTCTTGATATATCCAGACATGCTTTTAAGGAGCTTTGACTGTTTTCCTCTTAAATGCTTTATGATTCTTGTTTCCTAATACTAAATTTTTTTAAACAATGGCATGAAATCCTAATATAGGTTCTTTGACAGCCAAAAAGGCAAGACTGGAAAAAGAGGGTAAAGATGAGAGTAATCACTGTACTATGTCCCTCAGCACAGAACCAAGAGAATAAATCATGTAGAATTGAAATGTGGGAAAATGTTGCTAAGTGCCAAAATATGAGTGTGTAAGAGCCAGGTTCTGGTGAACTTATTGAGAGATGGAGACATATATTCCTAGACCTTTAATGAGTCTGTCTTACTAAATTGCAGGGTGAGTAAACAATCACTTACATCATATCCATGTTTTATTGACTTATTTTCTTCTTCTATCAATTGTATTCCCATTTATATCTTCATTCTTGAATTATTTACCACAATCCTTTTTTTTTCTTGACTGAACGAAAAGTGAATAAGGAAATATAATGAAAATATAAACTTTTATTCAGCTATATGCATTTTTTGCTTTGTTTCATTTCTAGAACTTTAAACTAGGACTATCTAGATAACTGACTTTTGCACTAAAATTTAGAGATAATGCTTTTACCCAAGCCTGTGGATATAGTTGGTCACAGTGCCTAATTAGCCAGATTAATTAGTTAAAACAGGAAGCTATGATATAGCACTGTGCTTTTCCCTAAGAGCCCAAAAGTAGTTCTTCTGTCTTCAAACTTAGGCCTTCCTTTCTCTATTTCTCAGTATTGAAGATTATTCTGATATTCCAGATCTCCAGTGTCCAGTAGTCTCTGTACCCCACCCCCATCCTAATGGAGTGGTGACCCAATAATCCAAGATTTTCTCCCCCATTTCCAACTCAGTTCATCTTAAAAAAGTTGAGTTGAGAGTGCTGCTTGCCAGGGCACATTTTGTGGTACTTGCCCAAAACACAAGGTTTAATGAAGCCTTTCTTCACCTCAGAACCCCTATATTACTAATAAGAAATTTTTATTGAAGTTTACAAGGGGGGATATTGCAGATGTATAACTACTCTTTCCTTGGTTTTTTGGTGCTTGTACTCCCTCACAATCTGTTTGCATTGAGTACCTATGGGATTTAATTATTGCTTATTTTTTAAAAAATATTGATAACTATAGATAATTTGGAATTAGCCTTGTAACCATTTAAAACACAAATCGGATTTATTTTATAGACTTTCATCTTTTGATTGATATTAAAGGATGAACAAATATATGAATGAGTATGTATTTTTTTAAAGTTAACATTTATATGGTGCTTCAGGGCTTACCAGAGTCATAGGTTCCTAACTGTGAAAGGCAACTTAGAAGCCATCTATCAGTTCCAACTTCCTGTCTTTATGAATGAGGAAACGGAGACCCAAAGAGATTAATGAATGTACTCCTCTTTGCCTGGGTAGAAAGCATCGAGTAGTAATGTAAATCTAGGTCTTCTCACGGCAGAGGCTTTCTCCATTCTACCACGAGCACTATCCCCACTTTAAAGAAAACTGATACTCCTCTAGCTTCAGTGGCTTGCCTGATGTACACACAGTTCGTCTTCATCAAAGGTGGCTGTCAATTCCAGAGCCTCCTGATTCCCAACACTCACACTCCCTCTTAAAGTCCTAGCAAGCCTTTCCTCCCTCAACCTCCCTGCCAGCAGCAGTGTTTAAGTCTTAATATACCACAGTTCTGTGTTTTCTTAGACTACAAATTGCATTTTTAAAAACATTCTTGGCCCTCCATATACCATCCACAAGATCTCTAAGGAAAAACAAACATGTCTTTTAAGTATCCATAATTCTCAATAAGGGAGCCTGTGAAAAATAACTTGGTTTCCTTTTCTCACTGTTCTGTTGGAAGCAGTCAGAGCACTGTCATAGTCTCCTTTATTTATTACATTTATAATTTACAGATAAAACCGACTCTTGTTTATTCACATGCGTATTTGTAGCAAGTCTTGGTGGGAAAGCCAGTGACAGGAGAGAGATATCTTGCTTCCTTTCCCCTTCTCCACTCCCTTCCTCCACGAGGATAAAGAGGTAGGAGGGAACATGTACTGATAGGAAAAGGGCTTACTTTACCATAAAGCTCTGATTCGGGACATATACCCCAAAGGAAAAAAAACAAAACAAAAAAAGGGAACAGGAGTCGTTTATAACATCTGAGACTGAAAGCTAGAAGGAGACATACAGATAAATAGTTGAGGGTTCTTTAACTAAAAAAAAATTTCTTCCTCCTTTTTACCATGCTTCCTCCCAAGAAGTCATAAGTCATGAGCAAATGTTAGTGAATGGAGGAAACAACTGATGGCTGACCAGAAGTGTGGAAGCAAAGGGAGAGGGGCAGCCAAAGAGGTCATGGGACAGTGAAGGGATTATTGAACCAGAACGAGGTGCTGGGCAGAGCCACAACTTATTCAGTCGATTTTCCAATCTCTTCCTGAGACCATCTGAGGTTTTCTTAGCAAAGGTACTGGAGTGGTTTGCCATTTCCTCCTCCAGCTTTTTTTGACAGATGAGGAAACTGAGACTTAACTAATTTGTCCCAGGGTCACTTAATTAAGAAGTGTGCAAGATTAGATTTCCAGAAAACTCGGGAGGATGAGTCTTCCTGACTCCCAGTCTATCTACTGCACCATCTAGCTGCCCTTCAGAGCCATAACTGGGCCAGACTAGTGAGGCCTTTCCAGAATGCAAACATCTATATAGGTAATACCATTCCTGGCCCTTCTCCCAGCAACCAGGTTTCCCATCCCTTCATTTGCAGGCTGCTACCACCATCAGTCCCATTTCCTTGGGCATAAAGATCAAATGATATGATAAAATAAATACGAAAGCAAATTTATTGTTTGCAAAGTCCTATATAAGTAAGTTATTACTGAAAATTTAAGATACTAATTTAGTTGATATGATGTCAAAATTCTACTAGTTAAGATTAACTAATCTGCCCATTTAGAGATGGAAGATTACTAAAGTTCATAGGCCCCTAAAGTCTCATTGCATGTTTTATTTATTATGTTATTATTATTATTGTACTTGTTATCATTGTTATTGGTATACTATCATTATTACTCAAGATTTAAAAGGCCATTCTGATGCTGTAAGAAATTAGAATGTCAATGAACCTGATCTTTAAAAATTAATGAAAGGACAGTATCATTCAAAGATTGAATCTGGTAACATCATAAAAATGTGTTTTATAAGATTTTATAGACTGCATGTCAAGGCATTAATTCTATCTGTAATGATACTTCAGTTCCAGAATAGGCTTATTTATTGAATTTTCAAGGGTATTTAGAGGTTTATGGGAATCTGTTATCTTTTAATTTTAGAAGGATCTCAAGCTTCTGGTGTAAAATTCTGGCTATTTGTTAATGTCTTTAGCATATGCTAAAAATTGCAACTTATAGTAATATGTTGCATAGTTTCTACCATTTGTGTACAAAATCTTCATTTTGCTCAGTAAGTCTGAGCTCCTTAAGAATGACGTTTCTCTAATTTCTGTAACAATTATTAGAGCTTGTATCACTGTGATAAATCCCTGTTTTTGTGTAAAAATCCTCATGATTTAATAATCATTTTTATGGGTTTTTTGACATACATTGGTAGAATTCATATAGGTATCACTCATAGAGAGCAGGACTTTTTGTTTGCTTTCTTGGATCTTACTTCTTTTCATAGGCTTGATGGTTATTATTATCACTTTATATATTATACATTATATATATATATATTTTATATATTCATCTTTAGATGGGGTTAGGATAGAAATGGTCTGAAAGTAACCAAATTGCTGCTTTGTAATATTATATTTGTTGTATAAGGGGATAAAATAATTTGATTTTTTGGTAATTGGATACAGTTATTGGAATATAAACTCATCTTCTCCAGATTCATCAAAAGCATCTTTGGGACAGCTCCAGTAGAATACCTGACAACAGGGATAATTTATGCCTCAATCCTTTCCCACATAATGTTGACATCTCCCTTAAGGAAACTGTATTTTGAAAGTTTTTCATTCCATATAGTTTGGAAATTGTTTAGTATAAGATATGTTGGCAACTGTTTAAAAAAATTAAATTTAAAATATTTGTGTCACTGTTGTATCTGTATGGTTATAAGCAGTATGGTTTATTTATAGAATTCTATCATTATTATTAATTTTAGAGTAAATATATATATATATATATGTATATTTTTTTTTCCAGTTGGGGAATGGCGGTCAATGTGTATTCTACCTCGATAACCCAAGAGACTATGAGCAGACATGACATCATTGCATGGGTGAATGACATAGTATCTTTAAACTACACAAAAGTGGAACAGCTTTGTTCAGGTAAGAAGTTGTCCCTAAAATATTGCTTAAATATTTATTGGATCCACCAAAGCATAATTTCATAGACTTCATATTATATCTTTGGTGTGAAAAAAACAAATACATGAGAGTGGATACTAGAATTAATAAAGAGGAAACAGAAAAACTAGTCTACAACTGAAGAACATTATTTAAAAAAAGATATTTAGAAAAAAAATTATAGAGAATGAAATTATCCAGGTATATACATTATAGAAGACAAAAAGCTATAATTAAAAAGAAATAATGTCACTGATAAAGCAGAAGCAGGGTAAGAAAAGCTGGGTGAGATCTTAAAGTTGAGCCATTTTTAAAAACTAGATTTAACTTTACCAAAGAAATAAAGGTCATTCCCTGGGAAAGCAAAATATATTTTCTTCCATGAATTGAGATTTCTTCACTGGGATCTCTCTGCCTCTGATTCTAGACCAAAAGTCCTAAATGGAAAATAGGACTATGTCATTGATATAAATACATTAATAAAAATAAAGTGGAATCTAGCCAATTTGAAGAAAAAGTTTAAGGTTGCCTTTTTATTTTCTTTTTCTCCATTTTAAAGGAACTTGTTTCAAGAAGTCATGTTAAATAATTAACATGTGGTGGATTTCCTGCCATCTAGGAGAGGGGTGGGGACTAGGGGGGTAAAATTTGTAACAGAGGGGCAGCTAGGTGGCGCAGTGGATAGAGCACCAGCCCTGAAGTCAGGAGGACCTGAGTTCAAATCTGGTCTCAGACACTTCCTAGCTGTGTGACCCTGGGCAAGTCACTTAACCCCAATTGCCTCAGCAAAAAGCAAAAAAAAAAAAAAAAATTTGTAACAGAAAGCTTTGTAAGGGTCAGTGTTGAAGAACTACCCATACATATGTTTTGCAAATAAAAAGTTTTAATTTAAAAAAAAAAGAAGTCATGTTACAAAGAATTAGAAAAATTCAATTAGGAGAAAATTTTAGATCTCTAATTCTAACTACCATAGCTCAGGTAGACTATGCCTGGAGTTAGAAAGGCTCATTTTTCTGGGTTCAAATGCAGCTTCAGACATTTATTAGGTGTGTGATCCTGAGCAAGACACAACCCTATTTGTCTCAGTTTCCTCCTCTGTAAAATAAGCTGGTTAAGAAAATGGCAAACAACTCCAATATCTTTGCCAAGAAATCCCCAAATGAGGTCAATTCAACAACGACAAAATTCCATATAGTTTCATATAATTAAAATTTATCTTATATCTTATCTAATCTGAAAAAAAGTTTTTTTCCCTTTATACCAGGAGGTATACTTATATCTTTTTTTTCCTTTATACCATTAGGAATACTTACATATGAATGTTTACTTTTATTTATTAATTTTGTAAATATTCTTTTTAAATGATAATAGCTTTTCATTTTTCAAAATACATGCAAAAAGAGTTTTCAATATTCACCCTTACAAAAACCTTGTTTTTCAAATTTTTCTCCCTTAGTATCTCCTTCCCCTGACCCCTAGACAACAAGTAATCCAACATAGATTGAACATGTGCAATTCTCTAAATATATTTGCACATTTGTCATGCTGTATGAGAAAAATCATTTCAAAAGGGGGAAAAATCAAGCAAACTAACAAAAAAAGTGAAAATGGTGTTTAATGTGCTATCTACAAAGTGAATATGAAATGCAATAAATTTCCCAAGTACTTCTTGCCCAATCTGATGCTGGTTTTGAAAGTGGTTCATACTTTTATGTTTTCCATGGATTGTATCTACATATAATTTCAGATTAATTCAGCTTGAAGAACAATGTCAATATGCTGATTAAACATTTGTACAAAATATTTGAATATATTTATCAATTCATATCACTAAAATTATTTAATAAACATTTATTAAGCACTTACTCTAATGAAAAAGCATGCTAGCCATTGGAGATATAAAAACAAGCACAGTCTGGTTCTTGAGGATGATTTGGATTGCAAACAGGTGCCTGAGGGTGGAAAGAAGGCAGGATAAAAATCATTGTGCTACAAGAAAAAGTATAATAATAAGCCTTTTGCCCTCTTTCCTAGCAAAATACTATAAGAAATTTGAAGAGGAAGGAGTTTTCTTTTCACTGAAGATTTGAAGGAAGTATTGTGAATGCTTCATGAAGGAGGTTGCACTTGAGTTAAACCTTGAAAAATTAAATAATAGATGGGAGATATGATTGTCCTTCTGTTTATTTATTTCTCATATTGTGCTCCAAAGAAATACAACCCAAATTGAGTCTATTGTAGATTAGTATAAGGAATTGAGGCTTTGGGCCACACAAAAGGAAGACAAAGGGACATGATAGCTGTCTAAATTATTGAAGGATTTAGCATTTTCTGTTTGTCCCCAAAGGACAAAAAAAAAAGAATGGAAATTACAAAAAGGCTAATTTAAACTTGATGTCAGGAGGAGAACAAACAAAAAACTCTCCCAAAATGTAGTTGTCCAGAAGTGAAATAGGTTCAAGAGATGATGGGTTCTTCTTTGAAGGATTTCAGATGTTGGATGCTCACTTGTTGGGCAAAATATAATGGCAATTCCTTTCTATTATGGATTGCAGTAGATAGCCAATGAGGAACTTTCAAATTCAGTAATTGTCATAGGAATAATTTAAATATCGTAATGGAAAAAGAAGGGGATAATGAAAACAATTATGTTGTTCTGTTTTTTAATATGAAGAACCAAATTAACCTAAAATTCTTGAATTGTTTCTTTCTAAAGAAAATCTTTTATTTCTTCTTTGGCCTTTTCCTCAGTCTTCATTCCATTTGAGAACAAAAAACCCCATCTCAGTTAATAAGTGTAAGAGTAGTGCCAACTATGTATCTTTATCAAAACGTACTAAGGCTTATAAAAGGTCTCTGCCAACTTCACGTGTAGACTACTCCTTAACCTTTTCCTTGACTCATCCCCAATTCAATCATATTATCTTAAAATCTAAAGTGATCTGGTTTAAGATTGTATATTTTCTACTGATTAATAAAATTTCAACTTTTCTCTTTAATTAATTAGCTTCATTTTTTACCCCAGGTCAGTATTTAAAAAACAACTGGAAGAAGGCAATGAGAAGCATTTCACTGTGGTTGTTAGAGAACTGGTCTCAGAACCAGGAAGACATGGGTTCAAGGCCCACTTCTTACACATTCTTGCCATGCTGCTCTTATAGCTTTAGGCAGTTTTGTAAGATTATTAATTTATACCAAAAGAATCAAAGTCTCTTTTCCTATTCCTAAGAAGGAAATATTTCCTTTCCTAATGCTAATTTATTTACATTTTTCTTTATATTAATTCCTGGAGGATCAGGTGAATATTGAAGTTACTTCATTTATGAACAATTCAATCCTTAATAAGACATAGATATTTACAATATTTTAGCTGTGAGATTAATCACAGAATGAGTTGCTTTCACTGTAACAAATAACTTTACTTGTTTGTGAAGACAGACTCACACCACTTAATTCAATCAAGATAGCTAATAAAATCTCTTCGTAAGACTTTTCTTCATTCTTTCGGTTCTGCTTTCTCTAGATGTGATAAAGATTCACTCATAAAATTCTCTCTGTAAAATCACATGCAAAGAAAGAAGTTTCTTCTCATCATTTTTCTCTGTCTTCTCCACAAATTTTCCTTAGATCTTCATAAACATTTTCCTTAACTCCACAGGGAAAAGTGTTGCTAAGAATCAGTTTCCCTTGTAACTCAGCATCCCTTCTCTTAAAAAGAACATTGTTATAAGGGATCAATTTCATCAAGCTCCAAAGCTCTTGAAAATTTGCAGAAACCATTATTGTAAGCCCAGAAAAGGTTTCCAGCTTAAGTCTAACAGATGAGCATAAATAGATATAGATATTAAAGGAATCCTAGAGGATAGCTTATTCTAAACAATTAAAGTTATAAATTGCATTGGAACAATTTAAATTTTTTTCTTCTTTCTATTGTAACATTATGTTCTGTGATTTTTCATTATAATAAAATATAGTTTAGCTATTTTCATGTTTTCCTGGACATGATTTTGTCGGTATGGTTGCTCCTTCCCTCCGGACCAATTTGTCCTTGTGGTACACTTATGGCTTCCTTAACAGTTTTTTTTACTTTTGTTTTCAGTGTTTGTATTGCCTAACTAACTCAGTTTCATTGAGAGGCATTTTGGTGTGGTGGATTGGTAGACAAAATCAGGAAACCTGGGTTCAAATCCTGAATGTAACACTTCCTAAGATCATAACTGTGAGAACCATTCTGAATTCTTAAAATAATACTGGCAATATCAACGGTTCATGCTTCCTCTCAGTGCTTCTTTAGGTTCACATGCAGCATGCTTTTTGGTTCATCGTTTGATTTGATTCATGTCTGATATTTTCTGCTCCTGGCAGTGCTTTGGAACTTGGACATTTATGCTGTGGATGAAGCACCAGGTAGCCCTTAAATAGGAGGTTGTGATAAAAGGGAAAAGGCCTGAGGAGGAGGAGGAGGAAGAGAAGAGAGAATTTATAGTAACTTGCTGCCCTCACTGAGAGTATGAAGTTACCTGTGCTCCTTGTTGCTCGAGGCTTTCATGGGTAGAGCCTGCTGTTTCTCATTACCATTTTTGGCTATGTCCTTGTTAATAAGTTGATCCCAGTGTAATGCAGTGTCCTCAGTACTCTGCTGCTTACAATGATGTCAGGAGGACAGGTTAGAGATGAAATCCATCCAAACAATCTAAATTTAGGCCTCCTACTCATCATCTCTTGCACTGAAACCAAGTAATGAAACTCTAGGACTGTACAAGCTCTGATCTAGAGTTTCTTTTCCCTTGTTTCTTTATAATTATTAGTAGCACAATTAACTTTGAGCTACACTTGCATATATATGAATGGAGAGGTGGTGAAGATAATCAACTATCATTTGGAGTGTGTAGTGAGATTTTTTTTTCTTAGCTGTTTGATTTACCTTCCTGTTTATATTTTGGCTTGAGAAAATGGCAAAATTAGTTTGCCTTTTTTGAACAGAAGTTATAGCAACTGGCAGTAGAGGCAGGTGGTATATTGGGTAGAAGGGAGACCTTTCAGCCTCATTTGTTGCATTTGCTGTAGATTATCTACCTATATATATTATCTACAATACTGGACACAAGTTATTTGATGCTGATTATGTATGGATACAGTATGTTGAAGGGAGAGTTTTGAGCCTCATTTGTTGAATTTGCTGTAGATAATTTACTCATATATATATTCAATCTACCCTTATATGCTATCTATAATACTGGACACAAGTTATTTGATGCTCATTATGTATGGATAGAGTATATTAATTCTAAAATGAATTCAGCATTATAATCATTCTGATAATTGAAATACAATAATCTCTTAATGTAATGTTAATGAACAGATGTTAATTACATGTTAATTAATGTTAATTTACAGGTGTAAATCTGTAATGTTAATATCTTCATTTTCAGTTATTACGGTGGTTTTGTGAATTCTTGCCACATACATAAGGTATTAGAACTTGTCCTACTAGTCAGGAAGCCCTATCAGCCTCATCTCTATGTACCTGTGTTCTATTATCGGTGTTCAAATCCTGGCTCGGGGCTCATACTTGGTGATTAGGATCTGAGACTGAAATAGGACTCGGCATTTTGGACAAGTCTGGCATGATGGCGTCTGTCAGTCATTTGAAAGGCCACCATTGATTTCCCTTTGCCCCACCCCGCCCCCGATTTTTAATGCCAGTGCCCTCTTCAGTGCCCTTACTCCTCTATCCCTATCCTTCCAAGAAGCACTATGTGCTTCGGGTCTTTCCTCAGACGTGAAAATCAGCTTGTGTGTGGGCCCCATGTTCCCAAGGG
Organism: Myrmecobius fasciatus; assembly: GCA_023553655.1. Taxonomy (NCBI): domain Eukaryota; kingdom Metazoa; phylum Chordata; class Mammalia; order Dasyuromorphia; family Myrmecobiidae; genus Myrmecobius; species Myrmecobius fasciatus. The sequence goes on from JAJPUD010001867.1 coordinate 363,103, forward strand.
CTAGCTAGGAGACTAGATGACTGATCAGACGAACTAATTGTGTGAAACTGCTAACCACTGTGTCTGGTTACCTATCCCCTAGAGAAGAAACGTCTTCTGTTTGAGATGAGTAGCTGAGGAGGGCTTTTCAGAATTCTCAGTCATGGTAGGGTACGCCATCCAGAACTCCAGCTTACATGTTGGCCCATTGGAGTCATCTGTAATACACATGAAACACACAATACAAATCTGCAAAAAACCTTTCTTAGAGGAAAAGGCAAACATCTTGGAATCAATTCTTTGTAAGGGACCTTATGACCATGAAGAAAAGAAAGAAATGTGCATCTATTAAATACCGGCTGTGTGTCAGGTTGTGCTTTAAGTCGTTTACAAATGAAATGGTCCGACCTAGCTTTAGGAGCATCATTGTGTGGAGGATGGTTTGGAGAGGGGAGAAACTGCAGAGAGCTGAATTAACCTCTGTAGTAGTCCAGGCAGAAGTGACAAGTCCCAGTCTAGGCTTATGGCCTAGTGGAATTCAAGGGACACAAAAGGGAGAAATTGTAGAGGAGAATCAACAGAAGTGAGCAATTGTGGGAGGTGAGGGGGAGTGGGAAAAATCTAACATGATCAAGTTGTGAACCTTGGCTCACCCCCACCCTCTTTGGAAGTAGAACTGTAGGCTTTAAAAAATAGGGAATCTAGAGAGAGAAGAGATCTGGATGAAAAAATAATATAAGGTTTTAATAAGGATGTGCTATGATATCCTGTATTAAGAAGAAAGTCAGCATGGTATAGATAGTACATAAAAGAGTATTTCTCAGACTATACTCTAAGGAGCCACGAAGCATCCCATGTTGATTGTTGTGTTTTTAAATGAACCTTATGTGGTTTGATAATAGTCATGAAAACAAATAATTTTAGAAGATTTTACTCCAAGGTTTCTACCAAAGTTCCCTTTAAAGTGAAATTCTACCAATGCAAAAATTTGAAAAACTCTGTTATAGATTAGGATTTAAAAAAAAAAAGTGGGATAACTTCTGACATACTCTGGCTATATGTTCCTGGAAGACTCACTCAACATCGCAGTACCTGTAGGCAACTCTCTAAAACTCTAAATTACAGCATAGTTGCTGACCTGCATTTGTAGAAAGGGGCTCCTTTGGGAAGTTCTTTTCCACAATAAAATTACTGATCCAGACCCTCTACTTTTCCCACCACTTCCCAACCCACTCCTGTCAGACACAGCAACTTTTACTGTCTTTTCAATGTTATCTTTTATATATTCTTCTCTAAAAAACATAAAGTCCTTTTTTGGATAGTTTTATTAGACAACAGTATATTTGAGTTATATTTTACTTTTATGGGGCATGAGTGTATGTGGTGAAATCACAGGAATTCTGATAATCTAAGGTTTTATAGGGAAGATAACTAGGGAGAATAATAATAATAATAAAACAGGCATAGTAGGAAACTGAATAGTTAAATGAATTCCTGAATGAAAAACCATTTATTATTAAGTTCTTAATAGAGGTGGCTTGGTAAATAGAGCACTAAACCTGCAGTCAGGAAAACTTGCTCATCTTACTTAGTACAAATTTGGCCTCAGAGGTTTACTAGTTACATCATCTAGGACAAATCACTTAATTTGTTTTCCTCAATTTCCTCATCTGTAAAATGGGCTGGAAAAGGAAATGGAAAACTCTTCCAGTGTCTTTGCCAAGAAAATCCCAAATGGGGTAATGAAGAGTTGGGGCATGACTGAAACTGACTGAACAACAACAATAAATGTGTTAGATACTATACTTTTCTTCCAGGGATTCAAATATAAACAATGAGCCTCTAATCCCTGCCCTCAGGCAGTTTTAAGTTTTTAGGGGGAAAGAATAATGTATAGAGGAATGGTAGCCAGAAGTCTGAGGAGTCTTAGGGATGGTGATTGATCCATAAGGCAGTTAATTGAAGAACCTTCTCTAAAAGGACTAATGGCATTAATTTAATTACTGTGTCCATTATAAGAGTAAAGGGGGAGGGAAGGAATAGGAGGTGAATGAGGGGAACTTGGACAGCAAGCTGGCTGAGATATGAAGGATAGACTGGTCTGATGTGGGACCAGCTTGCTAAGCTGGGGTAGACACGTTTGCAGTCACCCTTCTCCCATCCCCAGCTAATAGGTCTTTACCACAGATTCTGCTTGCGTGGAATTTTCCGTTTTTTTTTTTTTCCTCTTTCCCCACACGTACTACAGTCATCCCTAGTTCACTGTGAGAGGTTTTCACCTGGTCCACTCACCTTTAGTCTTGTTCATACAACTGAGAACAATCTTCCCAATGCAGCAGTCGAATGATCATTTCCTTGTTCAGAAACCTTCATTAGCCTCTCGTAAAATTCCAAATCCTCAGCCTGGAATTTACAGTCTTTTAGCATATGTCTACAAATATTTTTGTAGCCTTTTTCATGAGGTCAGAAAGACCTGAGTTCAAACTCTGCTTCAGATACTTTAATAGTTGTGTGATGCTGGGCAAAACATTTAACCTCTCTTAGGTTCAGTTTCTTAATGTGTAAAATGAGGATAATAGTGACATCAGCCTCAGAGGGATGATGTGGAACAAATGAGGTAATAATGTATACCAAGCTCTTTGTAAACCTTTTTTTTTTTTTTTTTTTTTTACTTTTAGCTTTAAATCTCTAGAATGTAGGGTTTTTTTTTTTAAATTTTATTTGCATAATATATGTTTGGGTAATTCTTCAACATTAACCCTTACATAGCTTTCTGTTACAGATTTTTCCCCCCAACTCCCTACCCCTCCCCTAGATGGCAGGATATCCACTATATGTTAATTATGTTAAAATATTGGCAAATCGAATATATGTATGCATATTTCCAAACTTATCATTGTTGTGCAAGAAAAATCGTATCTACACAAAAGACATATCAGATAAAGGAAACACAATGTAAGCAAACATCAATCAAGAGTATGGGAATGTTATGTTGTGGTCCACATTTCACATCCCTCTCTCTGGGTGTATATGGCTTTCTTCAGTGAACAATTGGAAGTGGTTTGAAACATTTCATTGTTGAAGAGAGCCATGTCCATCAGAATTGATCGTCATATAGTATTGTTGTTGCTGTATATAATGATCTCCTGGTTCTCCTCATTTCACTCAGCATCAGTTCATGCAAGTCTCTCCAAGCTTTGTAAACCTTAAAATGCTATAGAAGTGTTATCTAGTGTAATAATGACTGTCATTGTTGTTTCCCATTGTTCTCCATGCACTCTACATTGCAGGAAAACCATGCTATGAACTTTTTCCTGCCTTGGTTCTGCATTTCCACAGACCCTCACCCCTCCCCTAAAAGAGATCCTCTGTATTTCTGTTTGTTCTATTTCAGACCTAAAATGTCTTTCCTGTCCATCATTCCGCCATATGGGTTTTCTCTCCTAATTAGATTATAAGCTTCCTGAGGACAGGGACTAAAGTGTCATTATTTATATTTGGATGCCTGGAAGACAGCATAAAATCCAACACATTTGTTGTTGTTCAGTCATGTCCAACTCTTCATGACCCCATTGGGGATTTTCTTGGCAAAAAGAGAGGTTTGCCATATCATTTTCCAGCTCATTTTACAGAAAGAAATCCTTTTCTTCCTTCAGGGATTAGCTCAGATGACACTTCCTCGCTGGTATCCCTAGCTAAAAGTGATGTCTGCCTCCTCAAATTGTCTTCTAGGAGTCTAGCTCCCCTTTGCCCTTATCTCCTTCTACCTGTCTCTTGTACTGTTTTATCTCAAGGCCAGAAGCTTTGATTTTTTTTTTAAATCTCAGTAGCCTCAGCATCTGGCACAGCACCTTATGCTCAGAAAATGCTCAATCAATGCTTTTTGAATTATGTTTTAAAAACAAGAAGAAATTTTAATCAAACTGATGCCAGAATGATATCTTCTTATTGGGAGCACAAGGTATGGGTGATTTGCATCATTAGCAACTTAGATTTATAATTGCATTTGAAAATTCCCAGCGGGATCTCAGCATTTAATAATGGCAGGAATGTGTACGAGACAACACCATTTACTAATGTCTCAGCCTTTCAGGGCTGCTTATTACTCTAGATTCTGATTAGGTCATTGATGAAGTAAGTCTTTGGGGTCCTAATTAGCTGTTAGTCTGCCCAAACTTTTTCTTTCACGAATCCTCTAAAGACTCCAGCCCCCATGCATGATATGTCACCCTTTTTCAAGCTTCCCATCATTTCAAGGACCAGTTTTTCATATGTAGAAGAGAGAATTTGTCCAGGAAGAAGAGAAAGAAGTTATAATGATGATAATAAGGGACAGGCAGTGTTAGAGCTGGGGTGATTAGCGGGTACAAGTACCTAGGAAAAGAATGAGAGTGAAAGTACCAATGGAGTTTGAGTTAATTGAGCTGCCATCACTAAGAAAAAGCAGTTTGGAGGCACACAGCCCCGTCTCTGCAACCCTCAGAAGATAGATGCTCAATTAAGAGCCAAGGATGTGATCTAGTTTTGAGCTAAACTTTTGTAGCCGTAACATGCAACTTATTTACAACATTTTTTATTTTTTATTTTAAAAACATATGCACAGATAATTTTTCAACATTGATCTTTGCATAGCCTTGTGTTCCAAATTTCCCCCTTCTTCCCCCAACCCCCTTCCCTAGATGGCAAGTAATCCAATATATGTTATATATGTCGAAATATATGTGAGCTCCAATATATGTAAACATTTGTACAATTATCTTGCTGCACAAGAAAGATCAGATCAAAAAGGAAAGAAAATGAATAAGAAAACAAAATGCAAGTGAACAACAACTAAAAGAGTGAAAACACTTTGTTGAGATCCATATTCGGTTCCCACAGTCCTCGAACTGGGTCTTTATCACGAGATCATTGGAACTGGCCTCTGTGATCTCATTGTACAACATTTTTTTAAAAGAAGGAAATTCATGTTTCAATCTGTTGGGAAAAATTTTTATTTTGAGGAAAACTTAAATTACCTTATATGAATTTGCTGTTTGCTAAGCATTGCCTTTTTTCTCATATTGACATTTTCATGCTTTTTGTCTTTCATTTCTATAGTAGTGTGACCACAAAAAGTCAGATTTTATATCTGTATTCCAAAACTCTTACATGGACTGAGCTCAGTCCTGGGGGCCAATCTCAAAATATTACTAAAATCTCTTTGGTTTACTATGCTCCCCACCAAAGTTTGTTCAGTCTGGGAATATTGCAGACTCCTGTAGGTTTCTACAGATGTAGGTAATATAATCTCTTGATTCCTTACAAGCACTCAGGATAATATATTTACCACCAGCTACAAGACAACATCTGTTCTCCTAATAAACAATGCAGAAAATACAAAGGATTCACAGTGGCAAATAAATATTTGGTTCCATTCTGCTCTTTTTCCAGTGAGTGCTACTTTCCCACATCTTAGGTCCCCAATTCTCAGTGCCACCCTATTTTGATTCTGTGCTATCAACCCCTGGCATTTGAATTTTTTTCTTACTCTTTAGAGTTTGACCTGACCTAGAAGAAAATGACATTTGAACTGCTACGCAAAGCAACAGAACCACAGTCTTTAAATAAGTCAAAATGTAATGGCAGAATAGTGACTACAGGCAAATTGTTCTATTATGACTTTCTGTCCCTGGCTGCTGTGCTTTCCCAGCACTGAAGGCCCAGGTGAGATATTTCACCAAGAGATGGACTGTTCAAGAAATTCCCTTCTTTTAAAGGAAGGCCAGCTCTCTGAATTCTCAAACTCAGGGTTATTTATGTTTCAGCCCAAGGCTACTGCTGCCCAGAAGTCCCCTTTTCTCTAGCTAGAAGGCCAAATTCTGGGAACTTAGCCCAGAAAAGGCTAATGCCTAGCCTTTGATTATAAGAAGACGTGTTCCTGTAAGAAAATTGGAAGAGACAGACATGACTTTCAGTTAGGGATATCATGGAGGAGGTAGCTCTTAAGATAAACCTTGAAGGAGGAAAAGAATATCATTTCAACAAGCAGAAAAATGTCTAGAAATTCCCCACCCCTTTATTAGGAGATTGGGCTTTAGGAAATACTTTGTTCAGGAACTCTTTTAATCAACTCCCTACATCTAGATCTTGGACTTTTAGGGAAAGAGAAGAACATAGAAAAATTCATAACTTTATTTTCCAAATTATATCATTATTTAAGAACAACTGAACCATTTGGGGAAAAGACTAGAACATGAATGTAACTTTTGCATTTGAATTTATTCTCTTTTCATAGATCTCTGAAAGACCTTAAAAGTATATTATTTGCCTTCTTTACAGACAGAAATTTAAAAAAAAAAACTTTTGCTTTGTTTTTAGTGAATTCCCATCCAAATCTGTAAGTGGTTTTGCAGAATTTATGTAAAATATATATGTGATATGTGTGTGTTTCACTCTTAGCATTGTTTACATAGCAATGAATGTTACTACAGGCCCAAAACACATAGGTACTGTGTGGTGTTTTTAGTAAATGTGTTGTATTTTGAGGGTATTTTCATTTGTATTATCACTGTCCAAGTTTTCAAAATGCTTTAGCATACATTATTTAATTTTGAGGCTCTCCCTACCCTCTTAGGTAGACAGAGAAAATATAAGTATGGCAAATTTATTTTTTTAGATAAGGAAACTAAGTTTCAGGGAAATGAGGTGATTTGTACAATATCATTCAACTCCATGGCTGTAGAATTGTGACCAATTTTTCTTGCTCCTAGTTCCATTTTTTTTTCCTGTTGCCAAATACAATAATTATGGCCATGGTATAAAAACAGTATTTACTCACTTTTAATATTCATAAGGAAAACTTTTATTGAGTAGTTAATATGTGCAGAAGGTTGTGCTGAGCATTGAGAGGGACATGGTTTTGATTGTACCCCAGGAGCCTGCATTTTCACTGGGTAAATAAGAAGCATGTAGAAATAACTTAATAAAGATAATATATTCTAATGACATACCATGCTGTCCCAATTCTCAGGATAGTCTCTGGCTCAGTGGGGAATGGTTCCACCCTGGGCAGTGCCTCTTGCTCTCATCTGACTGACAGGTAAGAGCACCAGGAATGTGATCCTTCCCTTAGCCAGGACAACTGACCACAATAGGCCTGTAATGTAATCTGTAAGCCTGCTCCTAAGAAGACAACCAAGAGGCCATTCTGCTGGCAGCCTCTTTCATGTGCAGTAAGGTTTTGTTAATTGAATTTCCAGGTGGCATTGATAGCAATTCCATGCCCACCTTGGCAGTTTGCATCTTCCCTCCTGAGGTAGAAGTAATAGTTCTGAGTCAGTGGTCCTTCTACCCTTCTATAGAATGGTACAAATTCATTATCAAGGGATTTATGGATGTAACCAATTATAACTGAGCCCACCCTTTTCCTAGATCTTGCCATTTTTCAGTGATATAGTTAATAAATTCTCTGGAAATAAAGCTCATTTTAATCTAATAGACCTTTGTTCTAGGAAATGTATAGTTTGAGTTTGCTTCCCCTTAAGTGATCAAAGAAGTACCCTCTCATATTCACTTCACTAGATGACAGAAAGAAATGGGGAAATCTCAGATTTTCATGATCCAAAAAATTATCTCAGGGATCAAGGTGGACCCAGAAGAAAATAAAAGTGCCCATAGAAAATAATATTCTCCATTTTGGTTATCTTGTCCTTGGAGGGACCTTCAGCCTTAAAATTTTATCTTACTAGCTGGCCAGTTTATCATAAAACAAGCAGTAGAGTAGGATTGGCAGCCAGTACCAGCGAAGAAACTTAGCTGTCATCACCAAGCCTTGCAACCCTTTCTCAGCATATATCCCTTTTTTTATATCCCCCAACCCCAAGCCCCAAATGTTTCAATGCAGGATTTGGGAGGGGAAACTGGAGAGTAAAGGGTCATTAGGTTAAAATGAGCTTTCTTCCCTGGGGATTTATTAATAAATGTATCACTTTGTAGATAAAATAGCTGCACAACAATACACACAACAATATAACATTTCCTCTAAATGAATGAAGAAAACGTTTGGAAAGAGCACTGGATTTGAAATTAGATCTAATTGCATCTGCAATGCAATAATTACATGCTCATGAGCAAATCACTTTAGCTTCTCTGAGGCAGTTTACTCCTCTGTAAAATGGAGATAATATCTCACAGAATTATTGTGAGTGAATGGATGAACAAGCCTTTATTAAGTACTTGCTACATACCAGTACTTGCCGTACACATAAAAAGCAAGACGGCCTTACCCTGGAGGAGCTTGCATTCTAGTAAGGGAAGACAACATAGATGAGGGAGTGGTGGCCAGGAAGGGGTGACTTAGTCTGGGAAGTCAGTGGGAGGGTAAATACTTTCCCGGAAGGGAAGGACTGATTTAATTACTGCACCAAGAGCTGGAGGTGGAAAGGAGTTGGTGTCCTGGCCCGGCATGCGGGTGACAGGAGTGACCACAGAGCAGGTGGTGCAGGGTCCTAAGGAAGAGCTGGAGCGCAGCCGAGAAGGCCATGTGGGGGATGGGCGCTAGGCCCCCTTCCCCAGATCAGAGACATCTTCAGGTACAAACAGAAAGCATTTATTTAGTCTCTGCCAGGAGCGGCCCAAGCACACCCACGAGACATCTCAGCTCCCAACATGTGCCTGGCCTGCGAGCCAGAAACAGGAAAGCGGGCTAAATAGCAAAAAGTTCAAGCCTTTTCATTGGATAGACTAACAGGAAGGAACCATCATTGGCCAATGGTCACCAATGTTGTCTGCTTCCTGTGGGTCACTTACTTCCTGCAGCTGACTTAGGGCCTGACCTTTAGAGACCTCCAGGCCTAGAGATCATGTGACTTCCTGCAACCTGGGGTCTGATCTTCTGGCTCTGCAGACCTCTGGGATAGGGATCATGTGACTTGGGCCTAGCCTCATAGACTTTTTGAGAAAGCTTCACCTGTCTGTCTTATTCAGTAGGACCCATGTCTGAAATGTTTTGTAAATCATCAAGTGTCATCAGTGGCAGTCAAAATCCCTGCTTCCAACACTTGCTCAAAAAGGGGCACATCCATGGGGACAAGAGTAGGGGAGAGGGGCGGCCAGATGGCGGAGTGGATAGAGCAGCAGCCCAAAGTCAGGAGTTCAAATCCAGCTCCAGACACTTAATGCTTCCTAGCTTGGGCACTTAACCCCAATTGTCTTGCCAAAAAAGTATGGGGAAAGCCTACATTCGGGTAAGAGAGTCTCCAGTTGGCTTTGGGGTATCGGGCATAATTTGCATAGGCAGGGAAAGGAGGAGAAAGCAAGAGGGACATTTTGAATAAAAGCCTTCTTTTTCTTATCTAGTGTTGAATCCATACAGATTCTATGTGGTCAGCACAATCCCATTGCTGCAGATTGTCCTTTTGTACACAAGGACTCCAGCAATCCTTTCCCCTTTTTGATCCTTGACAAGTACAAAATAAAGCTGGCCAAAGTCCTGGAAGACAGTAATGACTCCAAGCAGCTCTGGGCTGTCTTGCCTGCTGATAGCTGAGGTTTCTGCATCATGACCGATAATTAAATCCATCCTCCTCCAAAACCCTTCTATTTCTAGAAGGAATTCACCTTACCTAACCTAATTTTTCCAAACTAGGGTCTCTGAGTTTGCATTTTATCAGACCTGGCATCACTCGAAAAAAGGAGTGTCAGAAATTACTGTTGTATGTTTGGGCATGTTAGAATTACACACCTGGAAATGGAGAATAATGGTTTGGCAGTTCTTAAAATAACCATTGCACTGAAGATTTCTTCCCCCTCCATACTGAAACTATTACGTAATCCTGGCAGCAGAGAGCAAGGTGCTTCTTTTATTTGTCCCTTCACAACTCTGGGTGTGTTCTTGCTCCAAAATAGGAATATCCACAAGCTTTTACTGACCAAAGCATTCGACCTGAGTAACAGGCCCATAAACATATGATTAATAGCAGATCAGTCCTTTTGGCTGATTTATTTATAGTAGTTTTTTCTCAGTACTCAGTTTCAGAAGTGCATGCCCTCACTTTTTTGTTTCTTATAGATTATATTTGTATAAAAGTTAATTGAAGGTTATATTTATATAAAAGTTAAGTAACTATAGAAGGTGCCAAGTTATTAATGGAAAATGTGTGCCAACTTTGAAATTGAACATAATTATATTTTAAATCTGCCTATTAAGTCAGAGCTTCCTGGTTTTTTTTTTTTTTTCCTGATTCTCTTTTTTCTCATATCAAAGTAAAATCCATTCATCTTTATTACCTCTGAAATCATTTGATTGTTATATGTACTCCGCAATCTAATTAAAATCCTTGTGATTATTAAAATTGTATTTGGAGAAGTACAGCATCCTGGATTTCAGAAGTATAATCCAGGGGAAGCATGATATTCCAGTTTTAAGTCATTTTGAAGTCTGCATATATAATCAGTTATTTTTAGACACAGTGTTCAATTCCTCTTCAAACTAATGTCAGCACTCATAATGTTGGGTTGTTTTTAATGGAATTGTATTTTTCCAATTGTTTTTAATGATGAGGGCATTGTGAAGTTTGGGGTATACAAAAATACTTAACAACTAGTTCTTATTAAGTATGTAATATTTGAAAAGACCTTTAAAGAAATACCTAATAAAAATATGCTCACGAAATATTAGAATTCCAGAGTCAAAGGGATCTTAAATGTGACTGAGTTCAAACATCTCATTTTACATGTAGGAAACTGTGGCCCAGAGAAGGGAAATTACTTAGTTGTCCATGAAGTCGCAACTAATTAGTACAAAGCAAGAAGTAAAATCCTGGTTTTATTTATACATCTTTGATACGTTTTTCATTTTGGATGAAAAATTTTTCACCTTCCTCTTTTCTTTTCCCTGTGGAATGTTTAATCTCTTAACTTTTGTTCTCTCCCATGTCTCTGTCCTCTGGGACATCTCTTTTAAAGCTTTTTCCTCTGGGACATCTCAATGCTAATTACAATATCAGGCTTCCCAGAAAATCAGTAACATTTTGTAGTCATTCTTCTTGTCTCAACTCCTTTTTCCAGACCATACGGAAAGGTTCTTTCCTAAATATTCTATTTTAGACTCCACATACAGGCCAGATTTTACTTTTTATAATAAACTCTGCTTTTATATTCACATATCTTTGAGGTCAAATTTATTTACAAAGAGTACCTTGATAGAATGGACGATCTTACTCTGAAGGATTTGGAAATGAAATTGACTATGTGCCCAGGTTCTCTCTGTACTGATGGAAAGAAATTTTTGAACCTTACAAGAAAATTTGAGAGACAGACTCACACCTTCCACAGCTACCTTTTCTATTTGACTTTTTCCTTTTAAAAGTTTAGCCAGGCCTTCCGGGGGTGGAGCCATGGTGGCAGAGATCAGACAGGAGTCTCTGTAACCTCCTCTAACCTCCCCTCAAACCAACAACATATGAAGCCTCTAGACTGATTTTGAAGCAAAAAAATCCACAATATCTGGAGGACAACACGATTCTAGAAGAAGATACTCTGGAAGTCTGTTTTAACTGGGCAGGGGGGTGGTCTGCTGAATCCAGACTGCAGCACAGGGAGACCAGGGCAGGGAGCTGGAGCAGGGAGCTGGAACAGGAGCTGAAACAGGAGTGGGAGCGTTGTGCTTTTCACACACCTGGGAGTCTTCTGGGGGCCTCTTGGACCAATCTGTCTTGATTGTGGGCAGGTGGTTTGGAGGGTCTGCCTTTTGTGGGGGGTAGATTGTGAAACACTGAACCCCTGATGAGCATCGGACCTAGCTGCCATTACACAGCACCCTAGGGCGATCAATCAATCAGCTGGACTGATCAGCACCAGAAATAATTCAATCAACGGAACTGCCCAGTACCTGAAATAATTCAATCAGCAGAACTGCCCCAGGGTGAACTAAAGCAGAACTGCCCAGCATCTGACATAATTCAATCAGCACAACTGCCCCGGTCCTGAAATAACTCAATCAGCAGAACTGCCCCAGGGCAAATTAAAGCAGCTGTCCCACCTTTGCCCTAAACAGACCTCACACCTTTAAAAAAAAATGAATAAAAAACCAAAAAGAGCTCTCACCATAGACATGATTTTTATGGAGAGAGGGAAGAACAGACCTCAAATCCTGAGGCCCCTAAAGGTAAAGCAACTCCAGAAAAAGCCCCAAAGAGAGACATAAACTGGTCTCCATGTCATAAGGCTTTCTTTGAAGATTGCATAAAAAATCTTAAAAAGAGAGTTAGAAGAAACATGGGGAAACAAAATGAGATCACTGCAAAATAAAATAGAAAAAATGGAAAAAGAATGCAATGAACAAAAAAATGTAATTGGTCAATTGCAAAAGGAACTAAAAACAGTAACTGAAGAAAATAAGACATTAAAAATTAGAATCAAACAATTGGAAATGAATGATTCATCAAGACTTCAAGAATCAGTCAAACAAAAACAAAAAAATGAAAAGATAGAGAAAAACATGAAATATCTCCTAGGAAAAACAACTGACCTGGAAAATAGATCTAGGAGAGACAATCTAAGGATTATAGGGCTTCCTGAAAGCCATGATGAAAAAAAGAACCTAGACACTATCTTCCAGGAAATCATAAAAGAAAACTGCCCTGATATTTTAGACCCAGAAGGCAAAATACTCCTTGAAACAATCCACCGATCACCTCCTGAAAGAAACCCAAAAATTAAGTGCCTCAGAAATATTGTGGCTAAATTCCAGAACTATCATACCAAGGAAAAGATATTACGAGAAGCCAGAAAGAAACAATTTAAATATCAGGGAGCCACAATTAGGATCACACAGGACCTAGCAGCTACTACTTTGAAGGATCGAAGGGCCTGGAATCAGATATTCCGAAGGGCAAAGGAACTTGGATTACAGCCAAGAATAAGTTACCCAGCTAGAATAAGCATTATCTTCCAGGGAAGAAGATGGTCATTCAATGATATAGGAGAATTTCACCTATTTCTACTGAAAAGACCAGACCTGAACAAAAAATTTGATCTACAAACAAAACTCTTGAACTATATGTTATAGATACTTATAGAATGAGGGTTGATTTTATGAATCTATTATTACATTATGATTATGATATGATTACTGTGATTTTATGATTATTATGATATGATTATTGTGATTTTATGATTATTATGATATGATAAACTGAAAAAGAAATTAGAGGTAGAAAAGGGATAACACTGGAAGAAGAGGAAAAAGAGGTAAAGTAAGGGAAATTACATCACATGTAGAGGCAAAGAAAACCTATAATGATTGAAGGGGAAAAAGGAAGGGGAATGAGAATTGGGTTAATCTCCATCTCATCAGATTTGGCTCAGAGGGAATAATAGACGTACTTATAAGGAAACAGGAGGGAAAGGGGGAAAAAGGGGTGGGTGGGGCTCTAAAGGGGAAGGATTGTTTGAGGGAAGTGGTTATCAAAAGCAAAATAGTAGGGAGGAGGGAAAGGGGATAAGAAAGAGAAAAGCATAACCTAGGGTAAATAAAATGGCAGGAAATACAGAATTAGTTATTTTAACTGTGAATGTGAATGGAATAAACTCTCCCTTAAAGCAGAAGCAGATAGCAGACTGGATTAAAAAACAGAATCCAACAATATGTTGTATACAAGAAACACATCTAAAACATAGAGATACATACAGGGTGAAGGTAAAAGGCTGGAGTAGAATCTATTATGCTTCAGGTGAACAAAAAAAAGCAGGGGTAGCAATCCTGATCTCAGACCAAGTAAAAGCAAAGATAGACTTAACTAGTATGGAAGAAATTAGGCATTGACCCACACCTAACACCATATACCAAGATAAGGTCAAAATGGATTCATGATCTAGGCATAAAGAATGATATTATAAACAAATTAGAACAATGTAGGATGGTTTGCCTTTCAGACCTGTGGAGGGGGAAGGAATTTGTGACCAAAGAAGAACTAGAGGTCATCATTAATCACAAAATAGATAAGTTTGACTATATCAAGTTAAAAAGTTTTTGTACAAACAAAATGAATGCAGACAAGATTAGAAGGGTAGCAGTAAACTGGGAAAATATTTTTACATCCAAAGGTTCTGATAAAAGCCTCATTTCTAAAATATATAGAGAATTGACTCAAATATATAAGAATTCAAGCCATTCTCCAATGGATAAATGGTCAAAAGAAAAGGTGCTCCAAGTCACTATTGATCAGAGAAATGCAAATTAAGATAACTCTGAGATACCACTACACACCTGTCAGATTGGCTAAAATGACAGGAAATGATAATGATAACTGTTGGAGGGGATGTGGGAAAACTGGGACACTGATACATTGTTGGTGGAACTGTGAACGGATCCAAACATTCTGGAGAGCAATTTGGAACTATGCTCAAAAAGTTATCAAACTTGTTTGCTTACATTGTGTTTCCTTTATCTGATATATCGTTTGTGTAGATAAGATTTTTTCTTGCACAACAATGATAAGTTTGGAAATATGTATACATATATTCGATTTGCCAATATTTTAACATAATTAACATGTAGTGGATATCCTGCCATCTAGGGGAGGGGTGGGGAGTTGGGGGGAAAAATTTGTAACGGAAAGCTATGTAAGGGTTATTGTTGAAGAATTACCCACACATATGTTATGCAAATAAAATAAAATAAAAAATTAAATTAAATTAAAAAAAAGTTATCAAACTGTGCATACCCTTTGACCCAGCAGTGTTTCTACTGGGCCCATATTCCAAAGAGATTTTAAAGGAGGGAAAGAGACCCACATGTGCAAAAATGTTTGTGGCAGCCCTTTTTGTAGTGGCAAGAAACTGGAAATTGGAAGGATGCCCATCAATTGGAGAATGGCTGAATAAATTATGGTATGTGAATGTTATGGAATATTATTGCTCTGTAAGAAATGACCAACAGGATGATTTCAGAGAGGCCTGGAGAGACTTGCATGAACTGATGCTGAGTGAAATCAGCAGAACCAGGAGAACATTATACACAGCAACAAGACTATACGATGATCAATTTTGATGGACATGGTTCTCTTCAACAATGATGTGACTCAAACCAGTTGTTCAGCGATGAAGATAGTCATATACATCCAGAGAGAGGCCTGTGGGAACTGAGTGTGAACCACAACACAGCATTTTAACGCTTTCTGTGAATATTTCCATGCATTTTGTTTTCCTTCTTAGGTTGTTTTTTCTCCTTCTCTTTCTAGATCTGATGTTTCTTGTGACTGTATAGATATGTATACATGTATTGTATTTGTGATATAATTTATCCTATTTAGCATGTATTAGATTACCTGTCATCTAGGGGTGGGGG
>JAJPUD010001868.1:7261-87061 GCA_023553655.1 Myrmecobius fasciatus
CACCACCTAGCTGCCCCTCTACATGTGGTTTCTTAATAAGGGCTGGGGATGGGGATAAAGGATAGAATCTAGAAATGAAAAGTTTAAAAAAGAAACAAAATTTTTAAAAGTGTTTTAAATGTAACTGAGGAAAATATAAAAAAATAAATAAGAGAAAAGAAAAAAATTCTTCCTAGGGGCCTAGCCATACCAGACCTAAAACTATATTATAAAGCAGTGGTCATCAAACCATTTGGCACAAGCTAAGAAATAGAGTAGTAGATAAGTGGAATAGGTCTGGTACACAAGACATAATAATCACTGACTATAGTGAACTACTTACTGTTCAATAAACCCAAAGACTCCAGCTTTTACGATAAGAACTCAGTATTCGGCAAAAATAGCTGATAAAACTAGAAAATATTATGGCAGAAACTAAGCACAGACCAACATATCAGACTCTATACCAAGATAAGATTGAGATGGGTTCATGAATTAAACATAAAAGGTAATAAGAAAAGCAAATTATGAGTGTTAGGGATAGCCTACTTGTCAGATCTCTAGAGAAGAGAGGAATTTATGGCCAAAGAAGAACTAGAGAACATTATGAAATGCAAAATGGATAATTTTGATTATAACAAATTAAAAAGTACTTGAACAAAGAAAACAAATGAAGCCAAGATTAGAAGGGAAGCAAAAAGCTGGGAAAATTTTTTTTACAGCCAGTAAAAGGCCTCATTCCTAAAACATAGAGAATTGACTCAAATTTATAAGAATAAAGTTAATCCCCAATTGATAAATGGTCAGATGAAGAAATTAAAGCCATTTCTAGTCACATGAAAAAAATGTCCTAAAAGTCCCTAATTTTTAGAAAAATTTTTAGAAAACTCTGAGATACCACTACACACCTGTCAGATTGGTTAAGATAATGATGAATGTTGGAGGGGATGTAGGAGAACTGGGACACTAATACATTGTTGGAATTATGAAATGATTCAATCCTTCTGGAAATTTGGAACGATGTCTAAAGGGCTATAATACTGTGCATACTCTTTGATCCAGCAGTATTTCTACTGGGCCTATATCCCAAAGAGATCATAAAGGAGGGAAAGGGACCCACATGTGCAAGAATGTCTGTGGCAGCCCTTTTTGTAGTGGCAAGAAATTGGAAAATGGCTGAATAAATTATGGTATATGAATGTTATGGAATATTATTGTTCTGGAAGAAATAATGAACAGGCTGATTTAAGAAAAGCCTAGAAAGACTTACATGAACTGATGATGCTGGAGTGAAATGAGCAGAATGAAAAGAACACTGTACAACACAGTAACAATAAGATCATGTGATGATCAACTGTGATGGACTTGACTCCTTTCAACAATGATAAGGTTTAAGGCAATTCCCATTTGGAATGGAAAATGCCATCTGCATCCAAAGAGACAATTATGGAGACTGAATATGGATTGAAGGATACTGTTTTTGACTTTTTGTTGTTGTTGTTCGTTTTTTTCTTTCTCATGTTTTTTCCCTTTTGGTCTTATTTTTCTTGCACAACATAATAAGGAAATGTTTTTAAACGTTGCATATGGCATGATAATTATATTAATATATATACATATATTAGATTGAACATATATTTCTACCATGTTTAACATGTACTGGATTACTTGCCATCTAGGAGAGGGCATGGGAGAAGGGGGGGATTGGAACACAGGGTTTTGCTAAAGCTAATGTTGAAGAATTGTCCATGCATATATTTTGAAAATTAAAAGGTTTAAAAAAAAAAAAAGAATTGCACATATTTAATTTATATCAAAAGTCCTACAAAAATGAATGTTGAAAACTATCTTTACATGTATTTAGAAAGATAACACAATTGGAAGTTTTTTTAAAAATAAAATAATTTTTGAAAATGTATAGGAAGGAAACAAGGAAGCAAGGAAGGAAGGAAGGGAGGGAGGAAGAGAGGAAGGGAGGAAAGGAGGGAGGAAGGGAAGGAGGGAGGGAGGGAGGGAGGAAGGGAGGAAGGAAGGAAGGAAGGGAGGGAGGAAGGGAGGGAGGAAGGAAGGAAGGAAGGTTCTTCAGTGACATCTATATAGCACAGTGAATAGAGGATAAAGGACTAGCCCTGAAGGCAGGAGGACATTCGTTCAAATCTGGCCTCAGGAACTTAATACTTATAAGCTGTGTGATCATGGGCAAGTCACTCAATACCAAATGCCTTAACCAAAAAAAAAAAAAAAAATCTTTCTTCCACTGCAAAATGCCTAGGTCCTAGTGTCATTCAATCAGAAATACCTTAACAGCTGGAGATTATAATGTTTTGTTATATTATTTTAGGCAAGACAGCTCTACCTCTGCTACATCAGACCATTAGAGGTTCTAGACCACTGTTGTCCTTTAACCCCTGCCCAGAAACAGTAAGTAGTTTGTACTCCCTCTCTTCCAGGTCTCCTAGGCATACTTCCCATAGCCCTCTAGAGTAACCTAATTCCAGCAAAGATGTGGAACAGCAATAGATAAGATTTAGAACTCAATAATGGACTAGAAATATTGAGAAATATGGAGATTCATTCCCTCATGGTATCTAAAAGTTTGGTCTTTTCATTGCTCAGCTATAGCTAATATCCAAGTGGCCCCTGAAATCGTGAAAGGTTTGGGTGCCTTAAAAGGCCAATGTGGCACCTTCTGTAGCTTCCCTCTCCCTCTAAACTAGAGTTCATAAAGGGAGGAACGCAAGGAAATTAATATTTATGGAGTGTCCTCAAACACCTTAAAAGCTCCATATAATTCTGTACAGGATTTTACAAAGACTTACAGATTGACAGAAGAGACCTCATCTAATCCAATGTCTTCATTTTACAGATAGGGAAACTGAGGCCCCCAAAATTGAGTACCTTTCCCATGGCAATACATGACAGAGAAGGGATATGAATTAAGCTCCTAAAACAATTATTTTTTTTTTCAACCGTACAATACAGACTCCAGTTCTCTCATTTTTGTAAATAAGGGCGTTGGTACCCTTTTCAACTCAATCAACAAACCTGACAATCACTTCAAAAGCCTGTCAAGGATTAATCACTCATTTGCTCTGACTAAAATAAGGAAATTACCAAAGATAATGGGAAATGAGCTATAAGACAAAGAAGATAGGAGGAAGCTAACAATCCTTTCTTCTCTATGAGGTAAAAGAAATAGTATTCAGCACTGTAGGGAACTTAACTCTTTTACAAGGAGAAAAGTGAACCCACTTTTATAAAATTTTTGTTTGGGGGTCCTGATTTTCAGTTACATCATATGAACATAGAAACACAGTCATGCTCCTCTACAATTAAGTATTTCTTTGCTCCAAGCATGCTAAATGAACATTAAATTGCCAAAGGACAAAAGAAAAAGTATTTACAGGGTTGATAGATAGGCCATTGGTATTCAGAGTAGGACACACAACAGAGAGTGAAAGAGTATAGGACTTGAAGATTTAAAGGAAGAATGGGGAACATACTTAGAGTGAGTAGGTGAGCTGAAAAATTAAAAAACACTGAACTAGATAGTTGCTAGGGTATGGGACCCTACTGAGAGGGAGTACCGAGGCCACCTTGACCTGTGGTACACAATAGGTTTTCTGCCACGTTGCAGAAACGCCCTTGTTGAGCAAGGAGCACTGGTGCATGGCATGGGAATGGGTTGAGCCTGAGGATCACAGCTAGTTACTTGTGAGCAGGGATGCCTTGACAGGGCCTCTTGCCTGTGAGCGGGTTGCTGACGTGGCTGGGTCGGCTCTCCTCCCATTGGCAGATACCATGCATACACAATGCCCACGAGCTGCTTCTCAGGTGATTGGGGATTGTCTATTGTTCACACTGATCATGCTTGCAAAACTGTATATCAGCAAGGCTGTGCAGCATAACAAACTGGAGCTCTTTTCACACCCTATGAGTTCCCCTGCCTCATTCATCTCGCCTCTGAGATCAAAGGGCTTATACAAGGTGAGCCCTTAAAGACAGCCCCAACAGATAGTTATGTAATTAGCCAAGTGGTTCAGAAAAACAAAAAGGAAAACAACATGAGAGATGCACAGCACACAAGTCTACCTACAATTTGATTCCCATTTGCCACTTTAAATTATCTAAATCCTACTTAGTCTTCAAGCCAATTCAAGTTCCATCTGCCCCAACTCCATCCCTTCTGGGTTGGATCCAAGCCATCCTTAGTCACATCTGCATCTGAATGCCTTCAGATCTTACCTTTTCCATATCACCTCAGTGTGTTTGGTCAATTCACATATGCATCTGGGTCTAGCTTTTCTCAAATGAGAAGCTGGAAAGGCTCTCCATATGTTGCAAGTCTATAGTACTTAGCACCTTCTCCCAACAGTAGGTACTCAAAGTAAATGCTCCTTCTGTTCAAAACTCTTCAAAGACTCCCTCTGTATAGATCAATTAAACTAAAACTCCTTAACTTGGTATTCAAGACCCTGTATAATCTGGTGAACTGTCCTACCTTCCCAACTTTATCCCTTAATTCTTCATTTGCCCTATGTTCTAGTTTAAAAATAAAATCCTGTTTGTAAGGCTCACTCTGCTTCAATGTCTTTGTTCATGGCACTTCAGTATCTGGAATAAATTCCCTTGCTTCTGTTTGTTAAATGACTGTCTATCTTTTAAAATTCAACTCAAATGTCCCCTTCTCCATAAAGTTTTCTCCAACCCCCTGCAGTTGGCAATGACCTTCACTTTCTTTCTCTTCCCCATCAGAATTCATTGTGCATGTATGTTTTATTTTTAGCAAAGTAATCTGAGTTTGTGTTTCTCTACCCAGTCAAACTATAAGCTCAAGGAGGTGCAAGACCACATTGCACCTTGACTGATTTTTAGATTGATTTGATTTATTTCCAATTCAGTCCTGTAGACTTCCTCAAGAATATTTCCACCTTCTTTCATCTATACAACTTTTTCCACTCTTGTGAGAATTGATATTCTAATTCAGTGAAGAAGAGACAGAGACAGAGACAGAGAGTGTGTGTGTGCGCATGTGTGCGCAATATTATCCCCATTTGATATGTGAGGAAACTGAGGACCTGAGAGCTTAGTCCCTCCAAAAATCACACAAGTCTATGCAAGTCCTGATCCTTTCTCTTCTGCAGCTTGAATCCCAGTGCCACAAGACAGGACATTCAAAGGAGATGATGTAACAACTTGAATTCTGCTTCTTGGTGCAGTTACTGCTTAGCCACCATCACCTAATAATAATGCCTCCCACACTGCTCACAGCACAGCAGGCACACTTTGCTGTGAGCACCTCCCACCAAGGAAAAACTCTAAATGTGCTTCCAAACCAAAACCCGCTCCTGCCACCCCGTTTATAATTAATTCAGTACCACTGAATCTCCCACTGGTACTTTCCATCTGACAGAAAAGCTCAGTACCATCTGGGCTCTGGGGATGCCATTCCACCAATAACATAAGAATCATCAGGTCCTGGTGGCAAGTAAAATGGAAGACATGCTTTGTATAACTGCTGCCATGACAAAATTCTTTTTTTTTTAATGAAGTTTTTTATTTTCAAAACATATTCAAGGATAATTTTTCAACATTGACACTTGCAAAACCTTGTGTTCCAATTCCCATTCCCCCTCCCCTAGATGGCAAGTAATCCGATGTATGTTAAACATGTTAAAATATAAGTTAAATCCAATATAGGCAAACATATTTAAACAATTTTTTTGCTGCATAAGAAAAATCAGATCAAAAAGGAAAAAAAAAAACCGAGAAAGAAAACAAAATGTAAGCAAACAACAACAAAAAGTGTGAGAACGTTTTGTTGTGATCTACCACCAGTTCCCACAGTCCTCTCTCTGGTGCAGATGGCTTTCATCATCACAGGACCACTGGATCTGGCCTGAACTGTTCTGAAGAGCCACACACAACAAAATTCTTAATCTGATGATTTTCTCTTATGTCTGAAGTTCTCATATGGAGAAGATTAAGGGAGGTACAAGGGGCTGACTGCCACATTCCAAATTTCACTTAAAAATAATTACTCTACACAAAAGGGCAGAGCACATATCCGGGCATCTGGTGGAAACAGTGCTAAGACGACTTAAGTTCAAATCAGTCAAAACTCGCCAGCTAAGCAAGCACAGGCAAGTCACTTAACTTGTTTGCCTCAGTTTCTTTATCTGTAAAATGGGGCTGATAGTCCTGCACCCAGCTCTGCTGCTAGCCATGAGGATGAAATGAACTAATAGTGATAAAGCTAGAGCACAGTAGCTGACACCCCTCAGGAGCTGTCTCCATGCTAACTGTCACCACTGCCACTACCCCTACTTCCCTACATCTTCTAAGGCAGAGGGTCTAGATGCTCCTACCAAAGTCTACAAGGCTCAGCCCCAGCCACCCAAAAGAAAATCACACACTTTAGATCACTACCATTCTCTCTCCTCTTTTCCAGGTGAGGGGCACAGGGTGAATTTCTGACAACACGAGGCAATTTTCCCAGCCAGATATAGATTAATTAAAATACAATAGAAGTAAGAAATTTTCCTTCCTAACCATACCCTTACTTCTAAAGAAGAGAAGTTTGTTTTACTCACCTAATTTAGAATTCCTTTAATCTCTCTAGATGTGACTGCTTGGCTTTCCCACATTATTAGCAATATTTACACAAAAAAAAGTCTTTAAAAGCTTCAGGTTCCTCATCTATTAAATGTGCAATTTCACAAAGGTGGGATAAGATCAAATGAAAGAGCAAATGTGGAAAAGTTTACATTTGCATGACTTCACATCAATAAAACTTGGGACAATGACATAACAATTTTTAAAACTTTATAAAAAATTTTAAAACTTTAAAATATGGATTGACCACATGGAAATAGCTTAGATTTGTTCTAACCCGTACTAAAAAGCAGAGAAAATTGTTGAAAGCAAGACTTCTTCCTAACTTAACATAAAGAAAAACATCCTGGTACTGGCTGAGAAACACAGCAGTCGATCAGTGGCATAGGATAGAATATCAGGACAATCTAGGTAATAACGTTAGCAATTTAGTGTTTGATAAACCCAAAGACCCCAGCTTTTGGGATAAGTACTAACTATTCAGGAAAAACTGCTGGGAAAATTGGAAACTAGTGTGGAAGAAATTAAGGCTGGACCCACACCTAACACTGCACACCAAGATAAGATCTAAATGGGTTCATGATCTAGATATAAAGAGTGATATTATAAGCAAATTAGAGGAACATAGGATACTTTACCTCTCAGACCTGTGGAGATGGAATAAATTTATGTCCCAAGAAGATCTGGAACTCTTAATTGAACACCAGATAGATAATTTTGATTATATTAAGTTAAAAAGTTTCTGTACAAACAAAACTAATGCAGACAAGATTAGGAGGGAAGCATAAAATTGGGAAATCATCTTTACATTTAAGGGTTCTGATAAAGGTCTCATCTCTAAGATATATAGAGAATTGTCTCATATTTATAAGAATTCAAGCCATTCTCCAATTAATAAATGGTCAAAGGATACGAACAGACAATTTTCAGATGATGAAATTAAAACTATTTATAATCATATGAAAAGGTGCTCCAAATCACTACTCATCAGAGAAATGCAAATTAAGACAACTGTGAGGTACCACTTACACACCTGTCAGATTGGCTAAGATGACAGGAAAAGATAATGACGAATGTTGGAGGGAATGTGGGAAAGCTGGGACACTGATACATTCTTGGTGGAGCTGTGAACGGATTCAATCATTCTGGAGAGCAATTGGAACTATGCTCAAAAAGCCATCAAACTGTGCATACTCTTTAACCTGGCAGTGTTTCTATTGGGCCTATATCCCAAAGAGATCTTAAAAGAAGGAAAGGGCCTCACATGTGCAAGAATGTTTGTGGCAGCCCTTTTTGTAGTGGCAAGAAACTGGAAAATGAATGGATGCCCATCAATTGGAGAATGGCTGAATAAATTATGGTATATGAATGTTATGGAATATTATTGCTCTGTAAGAAACGACCAGCAGGACGATTTCAGAGAGGCCTGGAGGGACTTGCATGAACTGATGCTGAGCGAAATGAGCAGAACCAGGAGATCATTATACACAGCAACAACAAGACTATATGATGATCAGTTCTGATGGACATGGCTCTCTGCAACAAAGAATTGTCTCAAACCAGTTCCAATTGTTCACTGAAGAAAACCATATACACCCAGAGAGAGGGAAATGAAATATGGACCACAACGTAACATTTCCATGATCTCTATTGACATTTACTTGCATTATGTTGCCTTTCTGATTCTTTTTTTTTTCTTGTAGATAGGATTTTTCTTGCATAACTTGTCAAGCATTTCAACATTATTAACATGTAGTGGACGTCCTGCCATCTGGGAGAGGGGAGGGGACTGGAGGTAAAATTTGTAATGGAAAGCTTTGTAAAGATCAGTGTTGGGGAACTACCCATACATATGTTATACAAATAAAAAGCTTTAATAAAAAATAAATAAATAAATAAATTATGGTATATGAATGTCATGGAATATTATTGTTCTGTAAGAAATGACCAGCAGGATGATTTCAGAGAGGCCTGGAGAGACTTGCATGAACTGATGCTGAGTGAAATCAGCAGAACCAGGAGAATATTATACAAGGCAACAAGACTATATGATGATCAATTCTGATGGACATGGTTCTTTTCAACAATGATGTGATTCAAACCAGTTCCTATTGTTCAACGATGAAGATAGTCATATACATCCAGAGAGAGGCCTGAGGGAACTGAGTGCGAACCACAACACAGCATTTTAACGCTTTCTGTGAATATTTCCATGCATTTTGTTTTCCTTCTTAGTTTTTTTTTTCCCCTCTCTTTCTAGATCTGATGTTTCTTGTGCAGTAAGATAACTGTATAGATATGTATACATATATTGGATTTGTCATATAATTTAACATTTAGCATGTATTAGATTACCTGTCATCTAGGGGTTGGGGAGTGGGGGGAAGAAGGGGAAAAGCTTGGAACAAAAAAAAAAAAAAAAAGCTTTGCAAAGGTCAGTGTAGAAAAATCACTCATGTTTTGAAAATAAAAAGCTTATAAAAAATAAAAAGAAAAAAAAAGAACCCACATATGCAAAAATGTTTGCAGCTGTTCTTTTTTCGGTGGCAAGGAACTGGAAATCAAATGGATACTCATCAACTGGGGAATGGTTGAATAAGTTATGGCATATGAATATAATAGAATATTACTGTATAATACATTATTATACAATTAATAGTATATTATTAATAATGATGAGCAGGCTAATTTCAGAGGAACCAGGAAATATTTACATGAATTAATGCTGAGTGAAATGCACAGAATCAAGAGAACATTATGCACAGTAACAACAAAATTATGTGATGATCAGCTTTGATAGACTTAGCTCTTCTTAACAATACAGTGATCAAAGGCAATTCAAATAGGTTTGGGATAGAAAATACCAACCACATCCAGAAGGAAAACTAGAGACTGAATGTGGATAAAAGTATAGTAATTTCACCTTTCTTATTGTTTGTCAGGTTGGCTTTTTTTTCTTTCTCATAATTTTTCCCTTTTGTTCTGATTTTTCTTTTACAATATAAATAATATGAAAATATGTTTAAAATGACTGAACACATTTAACCTTGTTTGCTGTTTGGGGCAAAGGATGAGGAAGGAAAGGAGAGAAAAAAAATGCAGATTCAAAAATCTTACAAAAATGAATGTTGAAAACTATCTTTATGTGTAATTGAAAAAATAAAATACTATTGAGTAAAAAAAAAATCACTTTGCAAACCTTAAGATGCCACAGAAATTTGAATTGGTATACTTATTAGGGGAGGTCTGAAAATAATATATTAAATGTTTCCCCACTGAGAGCCTTTAATCAGAAACTTTTTGTCAGGAACATTAAGACAGGATACCTGCATTAGGTGACAATTGTATGCATCCTATTTTTAACTTACTAAGAAATTTCACTATTTAAGGAAAATGCCAAACTGCCACTTTCCCTGCCCCATAGACCAAATTGTTTGATGGAAGTTCATATCTCTTTATAACCCTAAGAAATAGTACTAAAATGGACTCATTCCTTTCAGTAGCTTCCAGCACTGACCTTTGGCCTCTCTGCAACAGCCATATGAAATATATACTTATCCCTAACTTTTCACAGCCCACTGTAATTGGGCCAGAGTTTCCAGACACACTCTAACTAGGGATGACTCAGGACTTTTTGGCAGATAACCCCTAGCATTAATACCATCAACTTCTCTATATTTCTGGGTAACATAAAATGCATGATTTGGACTGAGTATTACACAAAGTTTTTAAAGACATAAATAAAATTTAGGGAAGAAAATAAGCAGCTCTGTTCTTCCCCATTCTTATCTCCACAAAAGGAAAAATTAGAAAGAAAATGAGTTTTATTTATGGCAAGGGAGTTTAATTAGAAGTAAGGAAGAACTGTCTGGCAGAAAGGAAGATTAAACAAGGAGAGGCTCTCTGACCCCTATTTTCACACTGACTCAAATTTCCAGGAAACACCAGTGCATTCTTTTCTCCCTTCCTCAGCAGCAAAACTGAGCAATGTCTGCCCAGTACCAGAACCTCAATCCATTTTAATCATTCAGAGAAAGCTTCCCATATCCTGACCCTTATGTGTAACATAGAGGTAACCAGAATCTGCAAAGCTGAAAGGTCAGCTCATGCTGAGGCAGAAGTCTGTCCACTCATCCCAGCCACCACCTACGACAGACAGACTCAGTTCTCTCAACGCTTTCCAAGGCTGGGCTGATGCCAAACGACTCATCAGCAGACATCTGCTCACTGACTCTTCCGGCCCCTGAAATTGCTCTTGGTGCCAAGTAGTAACAGATTCATTGACAGACCCAAGAGGTCACGGCTGAGCGCTCTGGGGCTGACTT
Source organism: Myrmecobius fasciatus (assembly GCA_023553655.1). NCBI lineage: Eukaryota > Metazoa > Chordata > Mammalia > Dasyuromorphia > Myrmecobiidae > Myrmecobius > Myrmecobius fasciatus. The sequence continues at coordinate 18,181 of JAJPUD010001868.1, forward strand.
CAGCCTTGAATCCCCTATTAATGATTCAGCAGGGCAGGGGCTCCTCTCTGCAAATACTATTGCTGAGGTTAAGCAGCAGGGTGGAACTGAACCAATGGTTAGGAAGGCCATTTCTCAGGCCCAGTTCTATGAAAGACCATCCCTGTAATCCGGGCAATCACCTAACCTCTCTGCATTGAAGTCTCTTCATTGGTAAGATGGGGACAAAGCATACCTCCATCAAAGGGATATTACACCTGAAAGTGTTTGGGACAATGTAAAATTATACATGAATAAAAAGAATTTTATCATGTAATATATTCTTCCTCTACTTAATTCTCTCACTGTCAAAAAGCATAATTAAGTCTGCCTCAGTTTCCTTATCTGTAAAATGGAAATAGTAATACCACCTACCTTCTAGGGTTGTTAAAAGAATAAAATGAGATAATAGTTGTAATGTACTTTGTAAACCTTAATGTGGTATTATAAATGTTAGGTAACTAAGCATACAAAATTAGAGAGAATAAAGTACTCAACAAGTACTTGGCTCACAACAAAAATGAAAGGCCTTGTTTCTAAATGAGTTGGAAAACTGGACGTTTAAACATAGCATTCCTACAACTGAAAGGGCAGCTAAGATAATGCTTCTTAAGCATTATCACTTAGGAAGAATCATCCTCCTGAATTCAAATCCAGCCTCAGACACTTACTAGCTGTATGACGCTAGGCAAGGCCCTTAACCCTGTTTGCCTGAGTTTCCTCACCTGTAAAATGAGCTGGAGAGGAAAATGATGGACCACTCTAGTGCCTCTTCCAAGAAAACCCCAAATGAAATTATGACGAATGGAAGATGTCAGAAACACACTGAAAAGCCTGATATCAAATCAAAGAATGCTTTTTAGACAACTGTTCAATCTGAATATTTTTTAGGCAGTCATTCTGAGTGACAAGCACATAGTTAACAATAGAATCACAGGTTAATTCCAATTTGTTTTCCTTTTCTGTGCTTTCTCAGACAGTCCTAAAAGACAAAGGAGGTTAGGAGACACAAGATGTAAAAGAATAAGGGAGTTCTGTATTGAGAACCAGAAAACCTATTAGTCTGCTATAAATATTGTGGCTAGGAACCTGGGGATAAAGAGGTTGGTGGGGTCCTTGGGTTGACTGTATAAAACAGAATCATGAAACAAGTTCGTGGTTTCACATACAAGTCTATTTTTAAAAGTTCTTATTTTTTGACAGGAAGAGAATGATGAATGTTGGAGGGGGTGTGGGAAGGCTGGGACACTGATGCATTGTTGGTGGAGCTGTGAACGGATACAGCCATTCTGGAGAGCAATTTGGAGCTATGCTCAAAAAGTTATCAAACTGTGCATACCCTTTGACCCAGCAGCATTTCTATTGGGCTTATATCCCAAAGAAATCATAAAGGAAGGAAAAGGCCCCACATGTGCAAGAATGTTTGTGGCAGCCCTTTTTGTAGTGGCTAGAAACTGGAAATTGAATAGATGCCCTTCAATTGGAGAATGGCTGAATAAATTATGGTATAGGAATATTATGGAATATAATTGTTCTGTAAGAAATGACCAGAAGGATGATTTCAGAGAGGCCTTGTGAGACTTACATGGACTGATGCTGAGTGAAATGAGCAGAACCAGGGAGATCATTATACACGTCAACAACAGTACTATATGACGATCAATTCTGATGGACATGGCTCTCTTCAACAATGAAATGTCTCAAACCACCTCCAATTGTTCACTGAAGAAAGCCATATACACCCAGAGAGAGGGATGTGAAATGTGGACCACAACATAACATTCTCATACTCCTTGATTGATGTTTGCTTACATTGCGTTTCCTTTATCTGATATATCGTTTGTGTAGATAAGATTTTTCTTGCACACCAATGATAAGTTTGGAAATATGTATACATATATTCGATTTGCCAATATTTTAACATAATTAACATGTAGTGGATATCCTGCCATCTAGGGGAGGGGTGGGGAGTTGGGGGGAAAAATTTGTAACGGAAATCTATGTAAGGGTTATTGTTGAAGAATTACCCACACATATGTTATGCAAATAAAATTTAAAAAAATTAATGGTAAAAAAAAAAAAAGTCAATCAATGACAATAACAAAAACCTACCACAGCCAATACTTCAGCAAATCACCCATATGAGATACTTCTATGATACACCAAATTCTAAATATTTCCAAATTAACTCATTAACTATCTTTCCTTTTGTTAAAGGCAGTGTGATACAATAAAGAGAAAAAATAGGTTTACTCAGAGAAAAAAAAAAAAAAGAAACGACCAGCAGGACGATTTCAAAGAGGCCTGGAGAGACTTGCATAAACTGATGCTGAGTGAAATGAGCAGAACCAGGAGATCATTATACATGGCAACAACAATACTATATGATGATCAATTCTGATGGACATGGCTCTCTGCAACAATGAAATGTTTCAAACCACTTCCAATTGTTCACAGAAAAAAGCCATACACACCCAGAGAGAGGGATGTGAAATGTGGACCACAACGTAACATTTCCATGCTCTCTATTGATGTTTGCTTGCATTGTGTTTCCTTTATCTGATTTTTCTTTCTTGTAGATATGATTTTTCTTGCACAACAATGATGTGTGGAAATATGTGTGTATATATATATATTCAATTTGTCAAGTATTTTAACATAATTAACATGTAGTGGATATCCTGCCATCTAGGGGAGGGGTAGGAAGTAGGGGGGAAAATTTGCAACAGAAAGCTTTGTAAGGGTTAATGTTGAAGAATTACCCATACATGTGTTTTGCAAATTAATTAATTTTTTAAAAAGTTCTTATTTTATACTGAAATGCTTGTGTTACAGATTGTTGTTCAGTCCAGAAATCATTTTCTAGGTGATAAATGCAACTCAAGCATGTATTATCAAGTGCTTCTGAAGCCTTTGGTTCTCTAAGACCTTTTCACTTCTGTACTACAACATTCTATGAAGAATAGACGTTATAAAGTATCCTAAAGCAAAAATGAAAATTTCTTGAAAGAGAAATGCTGCAGAAGCACTTGATAATATATGCTCGAACTGTCTAACACTAAAAAAGTTCTCTACCATCTCTTCTAAAAAATTTTTTTGTTTCCTCAGGAAGGACTGATCAGAATGGTATGAAAGCAGCTAGCATAGCACTCTGCATGTGAAAAGGTTTTGTTTTGCTTTGTAGAGTAGGCTGCTTTTTTTTAGATGAATAATTTTGAGTTATCAGAAATGCATCTTAGTAGCTCAGTTTGGGAATGACATAACTAAACAATAAGCAATTTAGCACCATCCGTAAACTAGGCAAATCAATTCCAATAGCTAAAACTGAATCTGAAATAAACCAATCATTATTTGATCACAATTTCCTTAGATTGAGGAAGAACATTTGTACAAAATTCCCTTTTTCTGGGCCTCAGTTTCCTAGGCTGAACTCAATGACAGCAAAGATCCTTCCTGCTCTATATTTATGATTCTGTGACCCAGACCTCGCCATCTATTCAAGAAATCTTCTTCTATAAGCTATCTAACTACTGCACCGAGTCAAAGTTTGGTAGAAGCCATAAGCTCAACAAGAGTATTACATGAAAGCAAAGAACAAAAGTTTTAGGAAACAAATCTATAAGTCAGGTTTAACATGGCTGACCTATTTCAATTAAGTAGAAAATCTAAGGTATGACATTAACTGAGATAGTTAGAGTCCCCATAATTCAAGAATAATAATTGTTAAGCCAGAGACATCTACTAGCCCATGAAATGCATGCCAGCCCTTCTCCATCTCCTTTACTGCAGTTATTAAGTTATACGGGGTGAGGCAGTTAGGAAATTGGGGAAATAGCAGTCAATACTTCTTTTTTTCCCTCTACTTCCACTAAACCACAGAATTTCTGAGCTGGAAAGAACTTTTAAAGTCATCTAATACAATCTTTAACTAAATCAGGGACCTCATTTCCCACAAGTGGTCATTAGGCAGCCACATAAAGCTCTAGAAGTAGAAAATCTACAGTGTCCTGAGGCAGCTCATTCCAGTTCTGTTCAACTTCAATGGTCAGGAAGTTTTTTTAGGCTCCAATCTGCCTCGCTAAGTTTCTATTCACTTTTGGTTCTTCCCTTTTTATAAATATGAGAAATGCTTTATTAAGAAAAAGGCTGCTGGTCTCAAACCAGTTCCAATTGTTCACCAAAGAAAACCATATACACCCAGAGAGAGGGATGTGAAATGTGGACCACAACATAACATTTTCATGCTCTCTATTGAGGTTTGCTTGCATTGTGTTTCCTTTCTCTGATTTTTTTTTTCTTGTAGATAGGATTTTTCTTGCACAATTTTTCAAGTATTTCAACCTTATTAACATGTGGATTTCCTGCCATCTAGGGGAGGAGAGGAGACTGGGGGTAAAATTTGTAATGGAAAGCTTTGTAAAGATCAATGCTGGGGAACTACCCATACATATGTTATACAAATAAAAAGCTTTAATAAAAAAAAAAAAGAAAGAAAGAAAGAAAGAAAAAGGCTGCTGTACCATTAATTCATACCTTGGAAGTCCCCACTCTGATCAGATACCTCCCCCCTCCAGACCTCTATTTAAGTTGTATGACCAGGTCAACTAGCCTCTTCATTTCTTATTGTGGCAAGAATTGCAACCAAACTCCCTCACTTTTCTAGCTACCTTTAGAATATAAGCTCCCTTAGGGCAGCCATTGTCTTTTTTGTTGGTGTTTGTATTTGTCTTCCTAGTGCTTAGTACAGTGCCTAGCACATAGTGAACTATTTGTTGACTGACCAATAAAGGACTGCATAAATGAAAACATTAAGAGTTTCTTTATATGCAAAGTACTGAATCTGGGATACAAAATAAAAATTAATATAGTCTCTGCTCTCATGGAGGCCACACTATAATTAGAGAGAGAATATATGGGGGAAGTTTCAGCTGATTCAGTGAATCATACAGTTAAAGGTCCTATGGTCCTTATAGTACAATGGTTGCATTAATATAGATAAATAAATAAAAACACAACCATTTTCAATGCTGCACCATTTGACAAAACCAAGGACTTTGAAATAGATTACCTCACTGCTAAATTGAATTCTTTGTCTCCATCAAGTTTCTCCATCAAGAAGAAGCTGGATGGCTATTTGCCAAGTTAAGTTTTACAGGATAGTCAGCTTTACATAGGGTTTGGGCTAAATGACTTGCTAGGTTTTCAACACTAAGATTCTACAATTTCCCTTTCTGGAAAAGTGATGCTATTACTTTAAACAAGTGAAATAGGATGAGGAAAGGGAGAAATGAAAGTATAATCAGTAACAGGGTATTAAAGCTTTCAAAAGAGAACTAGAATTCCATTGTGCTTTGCTTTATCTCCAGCTTCCAAGTCAGAAAAATCAGTGCTTTCATGTAATTAACATTTTGTCTTTTGCACATGGAGAGGCCACTAGTCTAGCCTCACAGTCATGTGGGCTGTGAATTTTTCTTTTTCTTTCAATAGGAAGTATCTACGTGGCCTAAGACACACATGTTCTTTCTCCCTTAGTCCCCATTATGACCAGTGGCATATGCATTTGCAAGACAGCTGGCTATAGGAAAGATACAATCTAGACTGTGGAACAGAGCAAAGCTAACTGGATGACACACAGATTGAACCTATAACTCCGGCCAACTTTATGAGCACAATACTGGAATATATTTCCCCAACAATATTTTGTGACACTCACATGTGGCAATATCTTGGGTTTCCTCACTGCCTTTTCACTAAAGAAAGGATAAGGGCAGTTAAGTATTTTTAAATATGTAATATTGTTAGAGACAAAAGGTTGGCTGAACACAGTTCTCCCCTCTTCCCCTACTACTCCTTCATGTACCAGTAAATTCAGAGGTATCAGTGACTAAAAAAGACTATAATATATTCACTCTGATAAACTGTCCCAACCAGAAGGGAAAAAAAAGTTAAATTATAAGATTTTTTTTTGCTAGAAATCAAAGCAATGTATTTTTCAAAAAATAAACCCTTACCTCTGTGCATTATCTTATGCTTCTCCCTCAGATATGTAAGACCCTTTATGACCTAGTAGAGAAGAAATATGGATATTTATATTGAAAGTCAAATAAGTAAAAAAATCCACAAATGTAAGTCCAATACTGTTAAATGGTCCAACAGATGTTATCTAGAAATACAATATTAAGCAAAGATGATAAACAATAGACAGAAACAGGGAGAAGAGGGCAAAGGTGTGATAGTTTGCTGGGTGCAAGCTACATGTTGACATCCAAGTGGAGACTGATATCCCACTTGATAGTGGGCAGTTAGAAATATCAAATTAAGGGGAAACTGAGGATGGAGAGTCAACTGAATTAAGATAATAACTAAGCCAAAGGAATAGATGAATACACCAAAAAAGAAAGAATACAGAAAATATGTTCTCTCTTATAAGTATGGTCAGACTAAAAAACATTTCTGTAACTTATCTTTAGAAAGAAAATGCATTTTTATTTTCACCACACAAAGTTTAAAAAAGGGAGAGTCACATAAGAAAGAGAAAAAGAAACACACAAACACATTTTTCTTTAACTAAGCTTCTACTTTCTTCCTTGTCTTTATTTACTATCTTAAGCAAAACTGCAGGGAAGACAAATACTTACAGCAATGCTAACTTTCCCCAAAATTTGCTCAGGAATTCTTCCAGCTTTCTTAAGGACCTGGTCCAAAGATCCTCCATCCTAAGAATAAAATGACAGTATTTAGTGATTTTTATGTCTAACTATGTTTCAAACATGTTGAACTAAATGCAAAGGAAACATTCCTTTTAGAAGACAAATCTCCTTTTTGTTCACTTCAATTGATCAGACATCTAAACAAAATGTACTAAATTGGTCAGGAGCCATAGACAGAGAAATATATACAAGACTGTCTCTTGTCATGAACTTACCATCTTACTAAGGACATAAGACATATACATGAAAAATCAAAACAATAATAAGACTTCATGAATCAAAAGTTGCCAAATGACTAACATGGATAATACATGCTTGAAGTATGCAAAAAAAGGAACAACTGCTTTGAACTAGGTTGGTCAGAGAAAACCATACAGGAAAAGTGAGAACTGATGAATCACCACAGAATCAATGATTCATCTATAATGAGTTATCATAAAATAAGAATTTATATTCAAAGTAGCTGCATTAATTTGAAGTCTAGAATATTAACATAAGATAACAATCTGTATTCCTTTATTATAATCAATGAGGTCCAAAGAAAAATTTCACAAAGTAATACCAAATATCAAAATGACAAAAATTTCTTGAAGCTATAACATGATCACTGAGTCGGTTTCCATCATTAACAAATGAACTGTCACCATATATATAAGGCATTATACTAAATACCGGGCTTATAATAAAGCATAAACCTCAATTCCATGCCTGCAGGACTGTATAGTATTTCCATGCAACAAAAAGGTCTTCAAATTAGAGACTCCTTCTCCCCATCCCCCCAAATAAGAACCCTTTACATAACAAGAAATTCCAAGTTGCTGATCCCTAGTCAAGGAACCAGATTAAGACCAAGCACACAGTGTCTTTGCTCACACACCAGTTATCTAACCTTGGTTCTTCCCCATGGGAAGAACAGGCACCAACCATTTTTCAGGGTTTTCATGCGTACCTAGTGAGTAATGTTGCAGAAATGGCTGAAGGACTTCAAAAACTTAACCAAATCAAAACCAGGCAGTGTTTGATGAGACAAGGCAGAGAGGTGGAGCTTCAGGACCCAGGTCATATAAGCAGGAAAGACAGGTGAGAAGGGTTTGAACCCCACCTCTGACACCGTGGGAGGAAAAAGGGGCAATAGAAGGAAATCCCCCAAGGGACAAACATGGAAAACAAAACCCAAAAAAGTCAGGTTACAAAAAAGGGACAGGATATCTATTTATCTGGTCAAAAGATATGAGCAGACAATTTTCAGATGATGAAACTAAAACTATTTCTAGTCATATGAAAAGGTGCTCCAAATAACTATTGATCAGAGAAATGCAAATTAAGACAACTCTAAGATACCACTACACACCTGTCAGATTGCCTAAAATGACAGGAAAAGATAATGACGAATGTTGGAGGGGATGTGGGAAAGCTGGGACATTGTTGGTGGAACTGTGAACAGACCCAACTATTCTGGAGAGTAATTTGGAGCTATGCTCAAAAAGTTATCAAACTGTGCATACCCTTTGACCCAGCAGTTTTTCTATTGGGCTTATATCCCAAAGAGATCATAAAGGAAGGAAAGGGACCCACATGTGCAAGAATGTTTGTGGCAGCCCTTTTTGTAGTGGCTAGAAACTGCAAACTGAGTGGATGCCCATCAATTGGAAAATGGCTGAATAAATTATGGTATATGAATGTCATGGAATATCATTGTTCTATAAGAAACGACCAGCAGGACGATTTCAGAGAGGCCTGGAGAGACTTGCATGAACTGATGCTGAGTGAAATAAGCAAAAGCAGATCATTATACATGGCAACAAAACTATATGATAATCAATTCTGATGGACATGGCTCTCTTCCACAATGAAATGTTTCAAACCAGTTCCAGTTGTTCAGTGATGAAGAAAGCCATATACACCCAGGGAGAGGCCTGTGGGATCTGAGTGTGGACCATAACATAGTATTTTCACCTCTGTATTAATGTCTGCTTGCATTTTGTTTTCCTTTTCAGTTTTTTTTCTTGTAGATCCGATTTTTCTTGTACAGCAAGGTAACTGTATAAATATGCATACATAGATTTGATTTGTCATGTATTTTAACATATTTAACATGTATTAGACTTCCTGCTATCTAAGGGAGGGGGCGGGGGGTAGGAGGGAAAAATTTGTAACAGAAAGCTTTGCAAGGGTCAATGTTGAAAAATTACCCATACATATGTTTTGCAAATAAAAAGCTTTAATAAAAAAAAAAAAAGAAACTACAAATTTAAAATTATAAAATAGATTGTAAAACATAAAATGCTGGAAGGAATCACATAGATCATGAAACTTTCAACCTCACTGGCAAATGTAAAATGACAGGATATAGCACATATAATGAGGAGATGCTGAAGAAGAATGGAAACAAGCCTGCAGAATCACAGATGTGTTTTTTCCTTATGTTGTTAAATCATATACTGACAATGATCTATTGAAAAACCATCAGTTAGGGGAAAGTTGAAAGAGCAATAAGATGACTTCACAGAACAGTACAATACCTTTCAATGTAATGCTATTTAACTCCCAAATGTTTAAGAAATAAACAAAATACTATATATATATTATATATATATATATAGAGAGAGAGAGAGAAAGAAAGAAAGAATGAAAGAAATAGGTTCAAAGACTCCTGGAAAGATCTGTATGAACTAACAGAATGAAATTAATAGAACTAGGAGAATAATCTATAAGTAATTTACATTAAAAACAACAACACTGAAAGACTTAAGACTTAATTAATGAAATCACCAGACTTCATCACAGACTGACACAAGGAGATATATTTTTTGGATGTAACCAACATAGAGAATTGTTTTCCTTTAATATACTTATTTGATACAAGGAGGATCTTTTTTTTTTTTTAAATTTGGGGAAAGGCATGAAAAATAGAGGAGAGTAAGTTATATTGGTAGTTGTTATGTAGAAAATAACAAAAAAGAAAAAAGTTATATACATATATATAGTTTTAGTTTGTGCATGTACATTCATTTTCTACACATTTTTACATAAATCATGTTGGGAGAGAAAAATCAGAATAAAAGGGGAAAACCAAGAAAAAAAAAAAAAAACCCTGAAAATACTATACTTCTGATGCTTTTAGTTTCCAGTTTTTCTCTGAATGTGAATGGTACCTTGGATCACTGAATTGCTGAGAAAAACAATGTCTATCACATTTGATCATCATACAATCTTGGTGGTGTTGTGTACAATGTTTTCCTGATTTTGCTCGCTTCACTCAGCATCTGTTCATGTTTTTAAGTTTCTTCCAGGTCTTTCTGAAATCATCCTGTTCATCATTTCATATAGAACAATAATACTCCATTACTTTCATATACCACAATTTATTCAGTCATTCCCTAAGTAATGGACATCCACTCAATTTCCCGCCACAAAAAGCTGCTACAAGCATTTTTGCACATATGGGCCCTTTTTCCCTCTTTATAATTTCTTTGGGATAAAGACCCAGTAGTGGAACTGCTGGATCAAAAGTCTGATAGCCCTTTGAATACAGCTCCAAATCACTCTCCAGAATGATTAGATCAGTTTACAACTCCACCAACAATGCATTAGTGTCCCCACTTTCCCCATATCCCCTCCAACATTTATCAATATCTAAAAAGTATATGTTTTAATTAAAAAGATACATTGCCATTTTTTCCTTTAATTCTTTTCTGGGTAAATGACAATGACAAGGAAGGAAGAAATGGAGGGAGGGAGGAAGGAAGGGAGAAAGGAAGGAAAGGAAAGAGGGGAAGGGAGGAAGGGAGGCAGAAGAAGGAGGGAAGGAAGGAAAGAAAAGAAAGGAAGGAAGGAAGGGAAGGAGGGAGAGAGGGAAGAAAGGAGGGAAGATTAATTAAGTACCTTCTATGTGCCAGGCACTGTATTAAGCATTTTACAAATATTATCTCATCTGATTCTCACCACAACCCAGGAAGATAAATGGTATTATTATTCCCATTTTACAATTGAAGAGATTTAAACTTGAGTCTCCCTGATTACAGGTCCCAGACTCTGTCCACTAGGCCATCTAGGTTCCTCTAATAAAAATTATACTAACCTTCCCACCTTTCCAATTCTATATCACTGTTGCTAAGGACCTTGCTGAGTAGAATAAAACTGCCTAGATTGTACTTATTTTTAGCAGCTAATTATAATCTAAGTTAATAGTGCCTTTGTGAAGGTTCTATAAAAGAAGCAGATGCTTCATGAAAATATTAGTTCAAAAGCTCTTACAACAGAACTATCTACTTATGAGTCCCAGTTTCACTACTTCAACAAGGCTTTGAAGCATTGAAAAGATACCATTAACCAAGTTCTGGACTTGAACTGGAAGGACTTAAAACAAATTTACAACTAAATGCAACTACAAGTTTTTGATGTTTGGTCACATTCTCAACTTTTGAGGACACGGCAGAAAACAACAATGTTTTTCCCACAAATTTTTTCCTTGATTTCTCTTTTAGAATAAAGAGGACCAGAGGTTATTCACAAGGATTATTCCTGAGATTCTCAAGAAAAGGTGTAAAATTAAATATTCCATGTATGTAGGAAAAACCTGTTTGTCTCAGATCACTCAAGTAATTCCCAGAATTGTTGTGAAGATCAAATCAGATAATAATTAGAAAGTTCTTAGCACAGTGCCTAATAGTAAATGCTAGTTATTATTATCATTAGCTATTATGGTTCACATACCATGACTTCAGCAAAGCCTCCAATGCTTGATTTTGCAATATTAAAAAAAAATGACTTCAGTGATAAGTAGAATCACAAAAGAAGCTATAATTAGACTGTAAGTTCTACAAGGGCAGGGATCAAATCTCACTCAAATAGCTAGGTTTAAGAGTAGATAAAGCAGATTTGAGTTAAAATCACCCTTTAAACACTTAATCAAATTTATTAGCTGTGTGACCCTGAGCAAGTCACTTAATCCTGTTTGCCTCAGTTCTTTTTGTTGTTGTTGTTATTGAGGCAATTGGGGTTAAGTGACTTGCCCAGGGTAACATGGCTAAAAAATGTTAAGTGTCTGAGGCCAAATTTGAACTCAGGTCCTCCTGATTTAAGGGCTAGTGCTCTCTCCACTGCACCACCTAGTTGCCCCCATGCCTCGGTTCTTTATCTATAAAATGAGCTGGAGAAGGAAATGGCAAACCACTTCAGAATCTCTGTCAAGAAAACACCAAATCGGGACAACTAGGTAGTGCAGGGCATAGAGCACCAGCCCTGAAGTCAGAACAACCTGAGTTCAAATCTGGCCTCAGACACTGAAGACTTCCTAGTTGTGTGACCCTGGGCAAGTCACTTAACCTCAATTGCTTCAGCAAAAGGAAAAAAAAAAAGAAAAAGCACCAAATGGAGTCAGAAAGAGTCAGACATAATTGAAAAACAACTGAACAACAAAACCCTGGACTACTGTCACAACTTCTCTTAGTCTTAGTTTCCTATGTAAAATGGAAATAAAAACAACACCCACCTCTCATAGGTTTGTGTGAGAATAAAGAGATAATATATATAAATCTCTTTGCAAACTCCAAATCTCTATATGAAGTAGTTAAGGTTTTTTGTGTCACAATGGCCTAAGAATCCCTTCTCTGAATATTTCTTTTTGTTTTTGTTTTATTATTAAAGCTTTTTATTTGCAAAACATATGTATGGGCAATTCAACATTTACCCTTACAAAGCTTTCTGTTACAAATTTTTCCTCCCTAGTCCCCTCCCCTCCCCTAGATGGCAGGAAGTCCACTACATGTTAATTATGTTAAAATACTTGACAAAAAGAATATACGTATACATATTTCCACACTTTTCTTGCTGTGCAAGAAAAATCATATCTACAAGAAAAAAAAATCTGAGAAAGGAAACCCAATGCAAGCAAACATCAATAGAGAGCATGAAAATATTATGTTATGGTCCACATTTCATATCCCTCTCTCTGGGTGTATATGGCTTTCTTCATTGAACAACTGGAACTGGTTTGAAACATTTCATTGTTGAAGAGAGCCTTGTCCATCAGAATTGATCATCATATAGTCTTGTTACTGCCATATATAATGATCTCCTGGTTCTGCTCATTTCGCTCAATATCAGTTCATGCAGGTCTCTCCAGGCCTCTCTGAAATCATCCTGCTGGTTGCTTCTTACAGAACAATAATCAGAATATTTTTTTTAATTCGTAAAATAAAATACATAGAATAACAGAGGAAACTACATTGAAATTCACTTATCAAAATGTTCTTTAAAAAAAAAATGTTTCTGGGCCCTAAGTTAAGAAGCCCTGTTCTACAATCTAGAGCTATGCTCAAAAAGTTATCAAACTGTGCATACCCTTTGACCCAGCAGTATTTCTATTGGGCTTATATCCCAAAGAGATCTTAAAGGAAGGAAAGGGTCCCACATGTGCAAGAATGTTTGTAGCAGCCCTTTTTGTAGTAGCTAGAAACTGGAAACTGAATGGATGCCCGTCAATTGGAGAGTGGCTGAATAAATAATGGTATATGAATGTTATGGAATATTATTGTTGGACATGGCTCTCTTCCACAATGATATGTTTCAAACCAGTTCCAATTGTTCGGTGAAGAAGCCAGAGGGATGTGAAATGTGGACCACAACATAACATTTTCATGTTCTCTTTTGATGTTTGCTTGCATTGTTTCCCTTCTCAGATTTTTTTTTTTCTTGCAGATTCGACTTTTCTTGCACAGCAAGATAACTATAAAAATATGTATACATATATTCGATTTGTCAAGTATTTTATCATAATTAACATGTAGTAGACTTCTTGCCATCTAAGGGAGGGATGGGGACTAGGGGGGAAAAATTTGTAACAGAAAACTTTTTTTTCTTTATTAAAGCTTTTTATTTGCAAAACATATGTATGGGTAATTCTTCAACATTGATCCTTACAAAGCTTTCTGCTACAAATTTTTCTTGCACAACAATGATAAGTGTGTAAATATACATTCGATCTGTCAAGCATTTTAACATAATTAACATGTAGGGGGTAGTGGGGGGAGGGGGAAATATTTGTAACAGAAAGCTTTGTAAGGGTCAATGTTGAAAAATTACCCATACATATGTTATGCAAATAAAAAGCTTAAAAAAAAAGCCCTGCCCTATACAAATGTTAAATATATTGACTACAATTATCATATCTTGATTATAATTATCATTTATTGCTTTTTTTGTCTCCTCTTCAGCATCTAGCTCAAAACACTGAATAGAATAAACTAGAAATTGGGAATTAGCCTTTTCTGACGTTTGTTCATCAGACTGTTACTTCATTAATTTATTTTTTGTTGTTGTTGTCCTAGACTACAAGGAAATATGAAGTTGCTTTCTCTTCTACAGAAGCCTGAGAGATGCTGAGTACCAGAGAAAATGTCTAGCCAAATATCATAACCATAGTTTTGGAAACAGTGACTCTTGGAACCAGAATTATGAAGCCCAATTTTTTTATTTTATATGTGAGAGGACTAAAGCCACCATACTCCTTCCATCTTCCTAGCAGAGCCTAAAGGAAAGGAGGGTTGCTTTTGCCTGTTCTGTCCCTGGCTCATGATCATCACCTTCCTTCTACTTCAGTTTCTAGGTCCTCATTTACCATTCACACATTTGCATCCAAAATTTACATGCCTGGGTTGAAGATTCTGAAGATTACACAAAAGTGTGTAAGAAAACAAAAGGACAAGAAATGATTCTCATTCCTTCTACCATCCCAAGGGAAGCTAAGGTCCAGCTAGATAATAAAAAAAAAAAAAAAAAATCATCATTTCATGGTAAAACAGAAGTGTGCTTACATGCTGTCCGTAAAGGACTGCTTTATTATTGGGGGGATGAAAGGGCAGGCTGGGCCATACAATGACTCTAGAACTGTCTATTTCCACAGAAAACTTCTCTCCTGAATAAACAAGAGAGTATTCTGAATAACCTGTAGAAACACAGAGAATGTTTCTAGAATCTACATTCCACATGGCACCAACAAAAGCTGAAAGATGTCTGGAAGAAACCGTACAGCACATCTTGATCATTTAATATAATGGGAGAATTTAAAAAAAAAAAAAAAAACCCACACCAAAACTAGAACACTAGCCAGAGAAGATCTCTCCACACTCTAATGTATCAGAGACTTCTTCCCCTGGGGTCAGTGCTAGCTCAAATATAATTAAGGGGGAAAGAGAGACAGTGCAAAATATAGTAAAAGAAGGCATGGGAAACTATTTGCTCATTTTCCCAAGTACTTCATCAGGTCAGTGTTTCCTCAAAATAACAGTGTTATTTGTTGGGAAAGAATGAGAGCAAAGGAGAGGACACTGATGAGAACTTTGATGATCCGTCTATCTCTTGCCAATGGTGAGAGCAATGATATGTAGACAGCAAAGAGCCCAGCCCCTCCCGGGCCCATGACCTAGCTAGAGTTGGCCCACTGGTTCTACAGAGAAATCAGCCCCACTTACCATATGCTCCATGCAGATACTGATCTCCCCATCACTGTAAAAGGCCCCATAAAACCCTACAATATATGGAGAGTTGCACTCATGCAGGACTTGCAGTTCCCGTATAATCTGGTTTCGAATTGCTGGCTTGATCTCCAGATGAATTAGCTGTTAAGAACAATGACAACACCTTTATAACTGCTGAAGCTTTTTAATAGGAAAAAAAAAATTTGTTTTAAAAAAAGGAAAACAGAAAGAGACAAGTTTTCATAAATGTTCACCCAACCCAAAGCACCAAATACTAAAGCACATAATGCCAAGACTTATGTTTGTGACTATTAAGCAGTAAGCAAAGGCTGTGCTGTTATGTTCTGAGAATCTGGGCCGAGATGGAGATGGATGTGGGAGGCCTGGAAGGGGCTGAAGATAACCTATCACAAGAGACATGGAAGTAGAAGTATTAACTTGATGCAGCTGGGGATAAGGCAAGGGGAATGGGGAATCTCTCTGAATAGATGGATACAAGCTCTCTGGGGTTTCCCCTTGGACTGAGAATACTTTGTTAGTATTTGTTCTAGACTACACATTGACTTTACTCTCAACTACAGAAAATGCAAGAACTGCCCAAATTCCTTGTCAGCAACCTTTCTCTTGCTTTAAAAACTCAAATATTTGGGGCAATTAGGTGGCACAGAAGATCGAGCACCAGCCCTGAAATCAGGAGGACCTGAGTTCAAATTTGGCTCAATGGCTGCCTGGCTATGTGGCCCTAGGCAAGTCACTTAACTCCAACAGCCTCAACAAAAAACAAAAACAAAAACCTCTCAAATATTTAAATCCATTCAATAGACATTTATTCAACAAATATTTGCTGAGAACATGTTTCTAGGCATATGATGGGGAGGAAACTAAAGAAATACAAAATGTAGTCCCTGTTCTCCACCAGCTTTCTATTTAGCTAGAGACAAAACACACATACATGAAGAGGTAATCATGTTATTTCTTCCTATTAGTTAAGTATCAAATGAATGGAAAAATAGTATTATAGAAACTCACAGAAGGTAAACAATGGGGGCTGAAACAATCTTTGAAGGCTTCCTGAAGGAGCCTAAGAATTATCTCAATCTTTTAAGATGGATAATAGACATGAATTGGACAGACTTAGGGAATGACATTTTTAAAGGCACAGAGGCAGCAGTGAATACAGCATATTTGAGAAACAGTGAAAAGATTAACCTTACTGGAGTAAAGGGCATGCTGGGGAGCAGTGAGAGATATGGTTGTACAGTAAAAAATAAGGTCATATCAGTAAGGATCTCAAATACTAAGCAAAGCAATATGGGCTTCCTTCTGGAGAAAATAAAGAGCCCCCAGAGGCTAGTTTTTTATGTATTAAGTATTTGTATTTTAGTTAGGGAAGAATTATAACATCTATGTTTCTGGAATATTTGTATGGTCATAATGTACAAGATATCTGAAAAGGGCTTCTCTAGAATGGGCAATAGCAACGAAATGAAATAAAGTCTGCCCCTCACAATAAACAGACAGCTCACAAAAACAGGAAGAAAGGAAGCAGAGAATAGATCTAATTCAGTTTAACCAAAATATGCATTAAGTATATGTGCAGAAATACATCCTAGGCACTTGCATAATGTGTTGTAATTAATACTACAGCCATGAATAAAAATCCAGATACCCCAACTCCTAATCTAGTCTGTTTTCCATTATAATCCCTCTCTACCAATAGTTTCCAGGAGGATCAAAGGTGTATAGAATGACCTAGAATGTGAAGCCAGCCAAATCTCTAGGCTTAAGTCCCCTCATATACAAAATTAAGTTAAGACGTGACCCCATCCACATAGAGGTTAGAGTAGGGAAAAATGACAACAGATATCATGTATTTTGTATTATTGCTATGTGCATAAAAAAATGCCAACGTATTATAAGAAATCCAGTCTGAGGGCTTGGGGTGAAGAGGGTCATTATCACAGAATCAGAGGGATAACAAACTGAGTGAGAATTTTTAAGTGCTCTAGCTCAGGAAGCCACAAAACTCACCTTCCTTGCCATGATTAGGCCAGAGGGTTTGTGGGAAACTTTGAACACCACACCACCATTCCCAGCTCCCAGTTCACTGATCTTCTCAAAGTCATCATCCTTCAGCTCGCCCACTTTCTGTTTCTGGGTGAGAAAAGCCTCCAGACGCTTGCGCTGCTGTTCATCGAGTTCTAATTCCTCCAGCTTCTTCTGCAGTGCCTCAAGGTTGGTCCTGCCCCACAAGAGACAGACACACAGTGAGAACTTTCCCAGTGGGACAGCCCATTAGCCTTACTGGAAAATAAACTACAATCAACTATGGGTCCTGTCTCTTAGATAGAGGAGATAGAGCAGCACAGGAAAGAGACCTGATCTTGGAGCCAGGAGACTCAGGTTCAACTCTAGTCTCTGCTATTATATGACCCCAGCTAAGTCACTTCAGCCTTGGGAGCCCTGTAAAACAAGGAGGTCAGAGTAAATGATCCTTATAATGCCATTCAGTTCTAACATCTTAAGATTCTAGAGTCATCAAGGCTGAAAGCAATTCCTGGGACTTGTATCATAGTCATATAAAGAGCATTGGACAAAATGATAGAACCTTAACTCTTACAAAGGTAAAAATAATGTTCATTTTACTACTTTCCTCTCTGAGTACTTAACTCTAAAAGGTTACTTGGAATCAATTGGGAGCCTCTATGATCTGTGCTGAGTGTATGTGTGTGCTTCGGGGGCTCAGAAAGTGTGTATTTTGTTCCATTTTTTTCAGACCCTACCCTCAAAAGAAGTCTGTCACAATGTTTGGAAAAACTCATCAAACCAACAACTTCTAAATTACAACTAGTTGTGTGATAGTTACTTTGGAAACCTCAGCAAAGCCACCTGGAAAGTCTGATTTTTACAGACAACTGTTGAAAGAGATGCTCAATAAAACTAGTAAATGGGAAAACTATCAAAATAACACCAGCATTAGCTGAGTGAGAAAGACATTATGAATTTCTTGCAAAGAAAGCAACTGTTCTTATACAAAGTTAGAAACACAACTCCCTGAGAGTTCTTGGTACTGATATACTCCAGACATACATTAATAATGACTCAGAGGGGCAGCTAGGTGGCGCAGGGGATAGAGCACCAGCCCTGAAGTCAGGACCCGAGTTCAAATTTGACCTCAGACACTTAACATTCCCTAGCTGTGTGGCCCTGGGCAAGTCACTTAACCTCAATTGCCTCCACAAAAAGCAAAAAAATAAAAAAAAAAAATGACTCAGAGCAATTCATAATCATTCTTTATGATGTTGCCTACTTGGCATGTCTGACAAGGAGAAACAAATTCTAATTTAATCATTTTTCTGGCTGAAAACATTTGCAAAGAGGAGGGGAAAGTGATTATACCACTGTCAGGTAGAGAAAGTTGGGCCTGAGCTTTGTATGGATCCCTCCCTACTATCTCCCTTCCTCCCTTCATATTCTTCCCCAGTACAGCTGAGATAGACAGGTAGAATAATCAGGGCACTTTTAAAAATGTATGGAGGGAGGGTGCTATAATGGAAAAAAAAAAACAATAAAGAGTTGGGGTACCTGGATTTTAGTCATAGCACTGGTATTAACTACACCACCATAAGCAAGTCAATTTTCTTCTGGAAACTTCCTCATCTGTTAGAGAGCTAGAGGGTCATTAGGCCTCTCCCCGTCTAATTATATGATTTCTAAAGTCACTGTACATCTCTCAGCATGTTTCTTCATCTGCAAAATGGGGACAATATATCTTCACTGGATTATGATAAGAAGCAAATAAGAAAATGGATAAAAATCACACTCTGAAAAGGTAGAAGCATTATATTACTGTAAAGAATCATAAATCAATCATAAAGAAACACTGTCATCATTGTTAAACTGATACAGAAGCTTCTGAGCAATGAATATATTTGAAAATTTAAAAATCCAATCCAGGAAACAGTAAATTTTCCAAAGAAGAAAAAATAAAAACAAGATACTTCCTCATAGGAAAGTTTCTGTAATAAAATTGCCTTTAAGTCCTTTCTACTCAAGTAACCCCAATAGTTACCTGGCTTCAATTATTGATCTACCTTCCCTTCCAGATAAACTCTGTAGTTGTCTTCCCTCCGTTCCTCCCCCCCATTCTAATTAGCCCTCAGGCTCCCCAGATAAGATAAGAGAAAATGGACAGTAACACCCTCCTATTCTCATTCATCCTCCCCCCACCTCCCACCCTTTCTCTCTCCCCACTGTACACCCACAAGTACCTCTTCTCCAGGGAACAGCTGTAGCCAGTTCTATCATGTTCCCCACAACACAGATAAAATAAACCATTGTTAGCTCGAATTATGCACGTGGCTGCCTTGCAATAAACACAGTTCACTAAAATACAAGAAAATTATACACCCCAACTAGGAGACTGGAGAAAAAACCCAAGAGCTGTCATTTGGGCTCTGAAAACACTAAAGACAAAGTGAAACAAATGGAAAAAGGCGGATCCTATGAACAAGGCTACATCTCTCTTCCATCTCATCTACCTGCTAAGCCTGAATACTCCACCTCATGTATAATCTTTCCTTTACAACTCAATGGATTCCACAGACACATAACATACAAAGAACGTCAGCTCTGCAAGGGCTCTGTGGTCTTCATCTCAAATGACCCAAAAGGGAAATGGTCTGCTGGGGTCACTATGAATTGTGCCCTTGGGTCTTTCAGCACCCAGTTCAAGGGACTTTCAGCCCAGAGCTCTACCACACCCCAAAGACACCTGCAACCAGTGACCACACAGAGTTCTCAAAAGCTAGTCAAATAAATGCTTGAGGTAAAAATGGAAATGAATACCCAATGTGTTAATAATTAATGGGACAAGCATAACAATGGTGCCTTCCAATCCCACAAACCACAAATAGGCTCTGGCTGGTTGCCAGATGCTGTCCAATTGGCACAAATCCAAATCATCCCCTCCTTTGGACTTAAGAGAGTGGTAAAATACCTTAATGGAATGAAAAATCTAAATTGCTTGAGGAAATGATGGAGAAATGCAGGGAAATTCAAGAATCATCATATATTAAAAAAAAAAAAAGTTAAGGAAGGAAGAATTCTTAGGTCACTTAGCCTAAATGCCCTGTTTTATAAATTGAGATCTAGAGAGGTGAATGGCTTTGGTGTAATATGACTTTGTTGTCCTCTGATTTTGGAGGGTGCTTCTGTTCTGGCAATCTGATTCCAAAATCCTTTGGCTCTGTCCCCTCCCCCAACTTAGGAATGCTATTGTTCTGACAATCTGTCTGATTTGGAATAGACCTGCTCCTCAGTCAGATGCTTCTGGCTTCAGGTTAGTCCCATAGATCAAACTCCTGAGACAACAATGTATAGACCACTCCTCAGTTCACTGCAGACTTAGATAATCTGTTGGTCAGTGAGAACCAAATTCTGGAGACCACTCTTCTGGGCCATAGAATTAGCATGTCAGTGATAGAAAACGGGATAAATGTGTCTCCTTGCTTTTGTTTCTCTGCTAATTTCTTTTGGAAATTCAGTCCACTTTGTAATGGCATTACAATTACAATGAACTTTGCCCCTTGACTTGGAATGGGTTCAAGCCTGCAAATTCTTTGGAGACACCTCACAGCATCGGTCTGTGACCCCAAACTTTGAGGTCCCCTTCCCAACCTCAACAATTTGCCCATATAATAGCGGTTACTTATTTTCCAGTGAAGCTACAAAAGTAGGCAAGTAAGTGCAGGCTAATATTTCCAGCAAAAAGGTCCTGTCCATCTTCCCTCAATTCACATTACATAAATTTCCACCTATTTTAATGACACATTAGGCCAAGCCTGGAGTGACCTTTACAAAACTAGGCACATCCCACAGCCTGCCAACAACAGGCACTGGGTGTTAGTTGGTCTTTATACATTTGCAGAATAGCTACAGTCAGGTATGCGTCTCCTTTCCAGGCATTATGTTTCATTTGGAATGGTTCAGTCCCACAAATTCCAGAAGAAAAGCTTTAATCTTTTATACTTATCATCAGTCCCAGAGGCAGGTTTAAGAATTGTTTTCGGGAACAGTTGACAGTGATGCTTTTGAGAGCACCTACACACCTGTCAACTTGGAGGAGAAAAGTGGGCGGCCAGAGGCATGATTTGCATGATCAACCACTGCCAAAGAATCATGAAAAAAAAAAAAAGGATAGCAAAGTAGACTCAATGGTGAAAGTGGCTATGCTAAAATTTTAGCAAGGTGAATAAATATCTTTCCATAGCTCTGTTCTCCAAAAGGAGCAAGAAGTATGAACTGATGGAAAAGAACATAAAAAAAGTGTTGAGGTGTGAGAAAGAGTCCTCATTACATCAAAAGGACATTAAAAAAAAATTATCCAAGCAATTTGTAATCAGAAAAAGAAGTAGGCTGGTTAGGTGGTGAAATCAATCAATAGGTATTTACTAAGAGCATGCTGTGTGCCAGACACTGGGCTGAGCAGGGCATGAATAGATATTGAAAACAAAAGACTGGATAAATAGAAGGACTGAGATCCCTCATAAAACCCAGAGAAGGCAAAGTATTATTCAGGAGAAGGTGGTCAAGAGCATTGAATAATACCAACAAAGATGAGGACCTATTAGTTCCAGGATCAAAACCAAAACCCTGTTTGGAATTCAAAGCCCTCCCAAAGCTAGCCCTCTCTTGCTATTCCAGTCTTCTCAGCCCTAATTTCCTACTCTCCAATCAGTAACACTAGCTACTGGATATTCCAGAAAGGCATTCCATCTCTTGGCTGCAGGCCATTGTCCCTGACTATCCTCCATGCCTAGAATGCTCTTCCTCATCCTGGTTCCTTTAAATCCCAATTAAAATTCCTTCTTCTACAGGAAGTCTTTCCCAATCTCTCACAGTTTCAGGGCCTTCCTTCTTTTAGTTATTTCCTATTTAACCAGTATATAATTTGTATATATTTTTTTGCTTGTTGTCTCTCCCACTGATTGTGAGCTTCTTGGAGGGCAGGCACAGCCTCTTGCCTTTTTTGTATCCTAAGAGCTTAATATAGTGCCTGACATTTAGTGGGTACTTAATAAAGTTTATTGCCTGTCTCTTCAACAATAAAATGTTTCAAACCAGTTCCAATTGTTCAGTAAAGAAAGTCATATGCACCCAGAGAGAGGGATATGAAATGTGGACCACAACATAATATTTTCATGCTCTCTATTGAGGTTTGCTTGCATTGTGTTTCCTTTCTCAGATTTTTTTTTCTTGTAGATACGATTTTTCTTGCACAACAAGTGTGGAAATATGTATACATATATTCGATTTGTCAAGTATTTTAATATAATTAACATGTAGTGGGCTTCCTGTCATCTAGGGGAGAAAAATTTGTAACAGAAAGCTTTGTAAGGGTCAATGTTGAAGAATTACCCATACATAAGTTTTGCAAATAAAAAGCTTTAATTAAAAAAAAAGCTTATTGCCTGACTATATCTTGTTTCCATGTTCATGTCATTGTTTGAATGCTGTCTTCTCCATTAGACTGCATTCTTTAGAGCAGGGGATTTTTCCCCCTTTCTCTCAATTTCCCAGAATTTAGCAAAGTGCCTGGCACACTGTAGACATCTACTAAATGCTTATAGATATGGCTTGTCAATGCCTGGTAGCTTAGAAAAGTCTTCAAGGGAATGAGAACTTTATAATTTGGAAATAAGTGTGCAGGCTGGCAGAGTAAAAAAGGATATATATTTATGAGAAGAGAGCTAGGTTAGAGGGTTACTCATGGCTTTTATTTCAATTTAAATAAGAAGTTACTAAAACAGAAGGAAAATTACTGAGGTTAACCCTAAAGGTGCAGTTCTGTCAATCTCTCTGGGTCCTCTGCCCTAGCAGCCTCTCCCTCCCTGCCAGAAACAGGTCCTCCTCAAACCTCCAGGTCTACCTTCCCTCTCCTCCAGGGCACACTCTCTCATCACTGGGTGTAGGTCTGTCTCTTCCCCACTCCACCTTCCTTTCCGAGTAGTCTTTCAGCACTCAAGCTAAGTTTTTTGAGGGCAAGACTTGTCTTTTTGCTTTTGTATTTTTGCTATTTTTTTTCTTTTTGCTCTCTGTATTAAAAGCATTTTGGACTAGGTACTTAGCGAATTCTTAATATAAAAATGCTTGTTGACTATTTCTGTGATCTTAGCTAAGTCACTCCTTACTGGGCCACAGTTTCTGATCTTTTACATTACAGAATCCTATGGAAAAGCTATTTCTTGGACTTAAACAAGGACCCTCAAATCATACTAAATTCTTCTGCTACATGTATATACAAAGAATCAGCCTCACTAAATAACAATCTTCTGAATGATATGACTTAATCATAGCCATCCACTCCTATAAAATAATCTCAAATGTTGTACTCCTTGAAAAGGGGAGAAGGATCATTATATTACTGGAAGGGGGGGGGGACCAGAAATGGAAAGCAAAGGATTGGCTACCTGAAGGATGATAAGTCTTGCCTCTTTAGGAAAAGGAGAAAGTAATATGGCATCAAGTGTAAGCATAGTAATGTTTTGAAGAAACAAACCAGGCCAGCTCTAATACTTCTATTTATTTTTTAAGAGGGTTAATAAATACATAATCATACTAGCTAATATCTTTAAGTAAAGGAATTTATCATTATTGTTCTATAAGAAATGACCAGCAAGATGATTTCAGAGAGGCCTAGAGAAACCTGCATGAACTGATGCTGAGTGAAATGAGCAGAACCAGAAGATCATTATACACGACAACAACAATACTACATGATGATCAATTCTGATGGACATGGCTCTCTGCAACAATGAAATGTTTCAAACCAGTTCCAATTGTTCAGTGAAGAAAGCCATATACACCCAGAGAAAGGGATATGAAATGTGGACCATAACATAACATTTTCGTGTTCTCTATCGATGTTTGCTTGCATTATGTTTCCTTTCTCTGATTTTTTTTTCTTGTAGATACGATTTTCCTTGGACAAAAATGATAAGTGTGGAAATATGTATACATATATTCGATTTGTCAAGTATTTTAACATAATTAACATGTATTGGATTCTAATATGACTAACTGGGGGGGAAAGCTTTGTAAGGGTCAAAGTTGAAGAATTACCCATATGTTTTGCAAATAAAAAGCTTTAATAAAGAAAAAAAAAAGTAAAGGAACTTATCAATTCTACTAGTTACAAGCACCAGGAAGGCAGAAACTGTGCCTCAATTAGGTATTTTGCCCTAGCACACTGTTGGTTGAATCAATTCCTTTTCACTGAGACCGTTAAATGGGAGCAACTTCTTGCAGAATTATCACCATCATTTTATTGTTCTGTCATGTCCAACTCTTTATGATACAAGGGACCACAGTATACCAAGTCCTTCCATCCTCCACTGTCTTCCAAAGCCTGTCCAAGTTCATGTTTTTTCCTTCCATGACACATCTATCTCATGCTCTGCCATCCCTATTTTTTTTTTTTTTTTGGCTTCCAATCTTTTCCAGTCTTTCAGAATCTTTTCCAGTAAGTTCTATCTTCTCTTTATGCAGCCGAAGTATTTAAGCCTCAGCTTCAATATTTGACCTTCCAGAGGACAGCCTGAATTAACTTCTTAACTGATTTGACTTTGCTGTCTAAGGGGACTATTTTAAGTCTTTTCCAGCACCACAATTCTAAAGCTAACATTTATACAGCAATTTAGGGTTTGCAAACTAGGGTTCCAAACTCCTGACAAAAATGCCAATTCAAACAGAATATAGTTATTCTAAGCCAAAAAGAATAGGTATATTTAAGCCACCTTCCTGCCATACTATTGTGTTCTGGCTCTCACCTGATTCTCCAGCTTCTCCACTCCAGATTGTTGAATGTTCATCATAATCTAAAAGACTCTAGACCCCACTCCCAGCAAAACTCCTGTTCCCCTATACTCATGACCCCTGTACACATTTTCCCCCTTAGCTTTTGCTCTGGGAACAGTAATCAAATGAACTCTACTAGCCTAGAGTCATAAAGACTCATGTTACTCAGTTTAAATTTGGCCTCAGACACTTACTGTGTAACCCCAGGTAAGTCATTTCACCCTCTTTGCCTCAGTTTCCTCACTGGTAAAAAGAGATGGGGAAGGAAATGGCCAACCACTTTAGTATCTCTGTAAGAAAACCCCTAATGGGGTCACAAAGAGTCTGATACAACTGAGAAGGACCAAATGAAAACAACAGGCATCCTAGTAAGTAGTTAATGAATGTTTTTTTCATTCAAAGGGCTTCTTAATAGGGATGGCAAGGCTAAAAGACATTATTGGCTCCCACTGGTTCAATAACCATATTTACTTAGATGATTCAAAAATGTACACATTCAACTCTACTCTATTTTCAATCCTGTGATGCCAAATATTTCCTAGACCTTTCAACCTGTACTTCTCAACTTCTTGAACTTAATTTGTCTAAAATAAACTAATAATCTTTACTCCTAATCCTTGCCTGCCCCTTTTCTTAATTTTCCTACTTCTGTTGAGGACATCACCAATCATTCAAATTCATAAACTGGGACTCATTCTTGTTCAACTTCCATATCCAATTAGTTACTGTAATTTGTCAATACTATCTTCCATGATATCTTTCCAATTTATCTTTTAATATTTTTTCAGCTTCTAATCTTTTCCCTTTTTCAATTTATTGTCAATAGAGCATTCAAGATAATATTTAAAGTACAACAGATTGTACCAGATACAAAATTCTCCAGTGGCTCCCTTCTACTTCAAGGATAAATTATAAACTCATCATCCTAGCATTTAAAAATCTTTACAATCTGGTTCAAATTTCTCTTTCCAAACTTATTTCACCTTATTTCTTTTCATACACTCCTTTTTCCAACCAAATTGGCTTCCTTGCTGTTCTCTGTGTCCTTTCTTCTTCTTAGTTCATTTTGCATAGCTTGTCTGTCCTCAAGTCTAAAATGCCTTCCTCCTGACCTCTACTTCCAAGAATCCTTAAAGCTCAACTTAGGTGCTACCATTTAAGGAAACTTTTCTGATTCTTTTATAGCTGTGAATATATTCTCCCACTTCAAAAAAAACAAAAAGGGAGGGGTATAAAATTATTTATTGTTTGTTTTATTTCCTCAGTAGAATGAATGAATGAATGAATGAATGAATGAATGAATGAATGAATGAATGAAAAGGTATTTTACTTACTTAGCTCTTATTTGGCAGGCACTGACCTAAATCCTAGAGATACAATCAAAAAAGGTAGATAATCACAAACCTTCAAGTAACTAATATTCTTTTGGGGGAAAACATCAAAAATAGGAGAATGGTAACCAAAAAAGAGTTACTTTGAGATACAGAGATGGGACCACAGAGGAGTACACTGAAAGACTCCATCCTGGAAAAAAGAACAAAGTTGATTTGATGCTCATGAACATCCTGGGAATATGGTCTCAAAAGTCAGTGACTGTAAATGGAACTACAGGGGAGTTAACTGAGATGCCATTTGAAGAGGTAACAGTAGTGTGGACTTTGTTACTGTTCTCAAACCAAGAGAAGTGTGTATGTGTTGGGGAGAAAAAGTATCCAGCAAAAAATGGCAGGTAATAAGGTAGAAAAATGGATGGGAGGAAGATGATGTTTCACGGTCTTTGGTAAGCTGCTAAAGAGCAAGGAATGATTTCTCCCCATCCTATTACCTCCACCCCTGTATCTGGGATGATAAGTACCTAGGCCTAATAGAGGCTGCACATAGTAGATAGTTAAATTTTTGCTGAATGAAAAATGAATAAATCTAAGTCTTAGCTGGAAGAAAAAGGAAAAATTAAAGGAAGAAGAGAGAATGTTTGTGTGATAAAAAAGTGACTTTTCAGTATTTAAAAAGATAATTAACAAATAAGAAAATTCATAAAAGATAAATTCATAAATTCATATTTATTTTAAGCTAATTTGCATCTAATGATACATTTTGATGGTGTATTTGGACTTCTAATATGATTGATTAATTTTTAAAGGAGCATAATAGATTAGTCTGTTTTATATTCAATCCATGCAATGGAGGAGAAAAAATACCAGCAAAATCAATATACTTTTTTTGGCCCTCCTCTATTATACTCTTATATAAACATCAAAAGCAGTTGTTTAATAGGGACTCTCTCTATGGTCCCTTCCAACTCTAAATTCTTGTAAAGTTTTATTTTTTTCTCTTTAGCTACACCAACATCGGCATATGTTCTTGTCACATTAATTATACCTTATGTTTAAACAGCATGTTATTGTTTTCCAAACCTCATTCTACCAAGTTGTTTTTATTTCCCATGTGTGTATAACCTTGGGCAATTCATTTAACTATTCCCAGCTTCAGCTTCTAGTAACTCTGTGTGTCAGACAATAGAAACATCATTAAGCCCATGATAAAGATGAAGAAAACTGTAACTTAGAGACAAAGTGACTTGCTGGCTCCTGCTACTAGCAGGAATCAAAATCCATGGCCTGGGAGTCTTGTTCCTGCCTATGTTCAATCATATTTTGGTCATGTCTGACTTTTCATACTCTTACTTGGGGTTTTCTTTTTCTTTTTTTCCTTTTTGCTGAGGCAATTGGGGCTAAGTGACTTGCTCAGGGTCACACAGCTAGGGAATGTTAAGTGTCTGAGACAAGATTTGAACTCAAGTCCTCCTGACTTCAGGGCTGGTGCTCTATCCACTGCACCACCTAGCTGCCCCTTACTTGGGGTTTTCTTGGCAAAGATACTGGAGGGGTTTGTCATTTTCTTCTCCAGCTCATTTTACAGAGGAGAAAACTGAAGTTAAGTGACTTGCCCAAGCTCACACCGCTACTAAGTGTCTGAGGCCAGTTTTGAATTCAGGAAGATGAGTCTTCCTAATTATAAGCCCAGGGCTTTAGCCTCTGTGCCAGCTGGCCGTGCCTCATACTGTCTTATTAAAAAGTGGACAGTGTTTCACAGTTCAACAGAGACCAATTTTAAGCTTGCAATTCTTATGCTAAATCCTGTAATGAATTAGTAAGGAAACCAACTGAGCATCATAGCACATAAGATTTCATTTGAAAAAAGGTTATAGACCCTTTATGAAAAAGGATTCTGGGCATGTTAGACACATGGGAGAATCTGTTCCTTTGGATAAAGTGTTGAGCAGTGAGTGCTGCAGCCTGAAAACTTGCTTGGCTCAGTTATTCACCTCCACCCAGAACCCAATGAGAAACTTCTTTATGAATGCTTCACTTTTTTAGTGTAAGTGGCAAAATTTTCCACTAGAAGTCTTTGACAC
Organism: Myrmecobius fasciatus; assembly: GCA_023553655.1. Lineage (NCBI taxonomy): Eukaryota > Metazoa > Chordata > Mammalia > Dasyuromorphia > Myrmecobiidae > Myrmecobius > Myrmecobius fasciatus. Next base: position 46,662 of record JAJPUD010001868.1, read on the forward strand.
AATAATCAAAACTACAATGTTATTAATAAGTCACATCTTTATTTTCAGGCCAGGCTATATTACTCATTTGACAAAACTGATTTCCAAACAGTAATTAGCTTCATATTATCAATATATATCAATATATTAATCTTACATGTGTACATATATTCTAAATGGTAAGTTTTTCCACTAATATGAAAGCCCAGATGAATGGGTCCAGGTGAAGATTTCTCAAAAAGGCTATGAGATGGATTAGGTCAGGCCCTAGACCTAAATTGCAGGATCCCTATTTCCAGAGGGCTGTGGGGCAGGAAAGGTCAGACCCTTGGTCTAAGCTTCAGAAAGTGACATGACCCACCAGAAATAGGCAACATTGCTGATCATTAGTCAATGTTTTTTCAGTCCATCCAATGAAAAGCCCTGGGTCTTTTGCAACTTAACCAAATCCATTATTTCAAGCTTCCTAGGGCCAGGCACAATGCTGGGAGATAGATGGGAGCTGAGAGGCTCTGGGTCTGCTCAGCTGGCATGCGTAAGCCTCTCTTTGCAAGGATAGAATAATTGGTTCTTTGTATCTGAAGATGCCTCTGAATAGTCAATTTGGGTAAAGTCTAGCACGAGTCCTATACCCCACTAAATTATATTTTATGTTATCCTCCTGTCAATTCGTACACAAAATTTATATCCCTGAGAATCTTTTATCTATATTTGCCATTAAATTTGCTTTAGAATAAAATGCCTAATACTTACCTGGAGGCACTGAAACATTGTTCTACTTGCTCCTAACTTGCTGAGACACTATAAGCAAGTCACTGGTACTCAGTTTTCTCACCTTCAAAATAAGGATAAACTTTTAACTGCAGATTGGTGAGAGGTTCTAATAAGAATACGGAATAAGAAAGAGCTTTAAAGAAATGTAACCATAATGAAAACTAAGAAAGAAGCAGGCCTAGTATTATCAGATCTTAAACTATCCTACAAAGCAATAAAAAGATCAAAACTCTTTGGTAATGGTTAAGAAAAACAAGTTCATCAATGGAACCAATTAGGACCATAATATACAGAAGCAAATGAAAACAGTAGCAAAGCGTTCAGTAAACATAAAGATCCAAGTTCCTGTTACAAGAACTCACTAGTTGACAATAACAACAACAAAAAACTCTGAAATCTGGCAGAAAATTGCTACCAATCAGTATACTCACTTTATACCAAGGAAATCTTAAATGGGTATGCAACTTAAGACATTATAAGCAAATTAGAAAAGCAAAGGAGGAATTAATTACTTTTCAGATCTAGAAGAGTTCATGCCCAAAGGATAAAGAGAATCACAGAAGGAAAAAAAAAATTTGATCAATATTGATATAGAATATTTAAAAGTTTTTACACAAACAAAACTAATAGTTATATATATGTGTGTATATATATATGTGTGTATATATATATACATATATGTATATATCACTTGTTTCCCATATAATTATAAATAATAGCCACCTAGCTACTTCCAGCAAGCAGGAAAAAAAAATCTGTACAATTATAACAAACTTTTTTTTTTAAAGAGAGAAAAAGGAATATTTTTTTAAAATGTTATGAACAGCAAGAACTGAAAAGATTCAAAATATGTAACAAATTTCTACTTCAAGAAAGCATACATATTATCTTATATTGTAATTAATATGTACATATAAGTATATGTATAATTTGTGTATATGTAGTATGTATTCACATACACACCAACACACCCATACCCTCATATATATATATATATATATATATACACAAACAACTGTATCTACATGTATATATACACATACACATTTATACATACAATCACTAACATATAAGTTGCTATCTTCATTGGATCTCCAAATTTAACTTGGAGAACTATGCTTTATAGCTATACTTATTTTCTAATAAGTCTAATTCTGATCCTTATTATTATATTTGTATATGTATATCTCTTATTTCCTATCCCTGCTAACTGTTCTACTTCAGTTCTATTTCCTTTTTTTTCTTTTTCTTTTTATTAAAACTTTTTATTGGCAAAACATATGTATGGGTAATTCTTCAACACTGACCCTTACAAAGCTTTCTGTTACAAAATTCCCCCCCCCAGTCCCCACCCCTCCTCTAGATGGCAGGAAATCCACTACATGTTAATTATGTTAAAATGCTTGACAAATCAAATATATGTATACATATTTCCACACTTATCTTGTTGTGCAAGAAAAATCGTATCTACAAGAAAAAAAATCTGAGAAAGGAAACACAATGCAAGCAAACATCAATAGAGAGCATGAAAATATTATGTTGTAGTCCACATTTCATATCCCGCTCTCTGAGTGTACGTGGCTTTCTTCACTGAACAATTGGAACTGGTATGAAACATTTCATTGTTGAAGACAGCAATGTCCATCAGAATTGATCATCATATAGTATTATTGAATAACAAACTCATTAAAAAAAAAAAAACAAACCCAAACACTTTGAAACTGTAGACTTTGGAACCTGGATCAACAACAATGAAAAAGTATCATGTCAAAGGACTAAAGTAAAAGTTAGCTATCTACTTCCTGCCTCAGTAGGAATGAACTTAAAATGCAGAATGAAACATACATTTTTGGATTGGTCAATATAGGAATTTGTCTTACCAGTCTATGCACAAGGATTTTTAAAAATTGTCCAAGTGCAGGAAAAATGGGAAGGATAGCTAGTAAATTAATATTAAGTAATCTAAAATAATTTAATAAGTTAGTGATCAAGATTAAAGCATATAGCATTTCAAAACCTCATTCCAGATTTATCCTAAAGTCATTAATATAGAAATTTATGCAGAATTTCCCCCCTGCTTTTTTGTTGTTGTTGTTGTTTTTTGCTGAGGCAATTGAGGTTAAGTGACTTGCTCAGTGTCACACAGCTAGGGAATGTTAAGTATCTGAGACCAAATTTGAACTCAGGTTGTCCTGACTTCAGGGCTGGTGCTCTATCCACTGCGCCACCTAGCCTTTTTTTTTTTTTTAAACTTCCATCACTTTAAGTCAAAATAACCATAATATTCCGACTTACTTAAAAAAAAATATGGAAGTCTTTAAGCAGCTGATGAAAAGATTTTTGGGAAGAACATAAATAATCTTCACTTCTCTCCATCTACTTCCTTTTCTTCCAGAGGGGAACAGTTCTCATTTACTCAATGGTTGGCCACATCCTGTCTTATAAGCTACTTCCTAGGAGCAAGTGAGGGTGCTTTAGGAAGATCATTAACTCTTTGAAGTCCTCCACAAATACCTGAATACCTACAATAGGCAAGTATGTTAAACTAGACAAAACAAAATCTATCTACCACAGGAAATGTGGTGTTATGAAGAATATACAAAACAGTGAAAGACAGGCTTCTTGACCTCAACATATTTCCAGCTGATCTGGAGAGAGATAAAAAGTCCATTTACAAAAGATAAGAAAAGTGATGTTGTGGTATAGAGTAAAGAACACTGGAATCAAGCAAACCGGAGACATGGACTCTAACCCTGCTTCTGCTCTGTGTAACCATGAACATGTCACTTCAGGATTCCTGAGCTGTTACTTATTCTTCTGTAGGATAAGGGGATTGGACAAGATGAGTTCTAAGACCTTAAACCCTGATAGCCTCTAGTTTTATAATACAAGGCAGTTTGGGACAAATTGAACAATTAGACAAATTGGACAATAAGACAGTGAATGACCAATCTGCAGGAGAGACAGAGACACAGGCAAATAGAATACACTCGTGGATAAGCGTGCAGTGAGAGATAAGTTTGAAAAGATAGTTTGGAATCAAACTGTGAAGAACTTCAAATACCAGATTTGACATACTCTTGCATGCTAAAAGTTTACATGTTATTCTGTAGGCTATGAGACCCATTTAAAGTTCCTTATAATACCCATACATATGTTTTACAAATAAAAAGCTTTAATAAAAAAATAATAAAGTTCCTTATAAAACCACTGACAGACATACTGGCCTGAAAAAAAAGAAGACTTCTTTCAACTACCTTTCTGCAAGTCCTCTGCTTCTTTCAAAGTCAGTGGTGTTAAACTCAAATAGGAAGGAGGGTGGGAGTGGAGAAACAGGGAGGAGGAGTCACTAAACTACATACAGTGATTTTTGCAGACTACATGCTTAGAAAACAATATTAATCTTATCTATGTTTTATTGCATGCTTATTCAAAAAAAATATTTTCCAATTACACTTACAATTTGCTGCTGCCCATTTGACATTTCTGCTATAGGGAGGAAAAAGACTTCTCCATCCCTGATTCCCAGGGAGAAATCAAAGCTTCATCAAATTCTACTCTTCCCTTGGCTATCTATCAACAAATCACAGTTAAATGATTTCAGGATCCTCCACTCTGTGGGTTACTGCTTTCCTTAGTTATAGAACCACCTCCTTTTTTATTCTTACTATGTTGTACCACGGAAAGGAAGGAGGTCTATAAATCACCCTCTGCTTTCAATACTTGGCTCACCCCTACACATACTTCCTCCTAAAAAGATTAAAGAGTTTCTCATATGTAATCCTCAACATTCCACACAGCAAACAAGGAAGGTGCTGGGGCCTAATTACCCCCACAACTGGGGGAAGCTGGGACAAGGAGGTTAAGGATATCACCCAAGATCACACTTAATTGGCAGCACAATCAAGACTGAAACCCAAGTTACCCAACTTATTTTTAGGCACTCTTTCCAAGAGTGCAAGCATTCTCTCGTTCATATAACAAGCATATTACATTATTAAAGAATAGTTCTTAAGCAATCTTTTAAACTTGGCAACATCAAATTTTTAATTGAACTACACCTCTGCTCCTTTCTACAGTCATTCTTTCAACAAAGATTGAATATGAGCTAGGAATGGTGGGGAATTTTTTTCCTCCTTGATCTATCACTTCATGAATATAGAGAGCTTCCTTTGAGCAACTTCCTCTTTTCTACAGCCTATGGTCTTAAAAAATTGTCTTGGGCACTGAAAGGTTAAAATGAATAGTCTAAAGAAGCACAATTAGTAGTTATTGGTAGAGCTGAGCCCCAAAGCAGATCTTATGCCACCCCTTTACCTCAAATTTTCCTCTTCAAATCTGTCTCTTTTTTCATACCAGGAATTTATTTTCTCACTTTTAAAGTTTTCTTCCACTGTGAACTTAATCACTAATATTCAAATATACAAAGAATAGAAGAGGATTATTTAAGAGACTATAAACTTATGTACCATTTATTTAAGAAAAATGTACTAAATTTAACAAAATAGTAATAATATTCTTTTGTCACTTTTTCTGCATTTCTCTTTCTATACACACTAACAGAATATTATTTCCAGGTGCTATTTCCAGGTATTTATCAATAATATCCCCTCCTTCCCCCAAAAAAATTCCCAGTAAACATGCTAGGTGCTATAGGGAATATGAAAAAAAGTATACTTATCTTCAAAGAATCTCATGATGTAACTGAGGTATCTAAATTCATCCATAAAAAGATAATCAATAAAAGTAAGCCTATGTTGAATACCAAGTAAGTCATAAAAACAAAATACAGACACAAAAGCAAAAAAAAAAAAAAGTATGAGATGTCACAAATGCCTTGCTTTCACAGATGGGTAAAAGCTGGGTAAAGTTTGATGATTTAGGAATCATAGACTAAACTTACATCCCAAAAGTGGAGTACACAAAGGGTAGATGATCTCCATACCCTACCACTCATAACATCCTATTTTTCTCTCAAGAAACAATATGTCTGAGAAATAGAATGTTCTCCCTAACATCTTTTAGTAACAAAACCCAGCATCAAGAGTACCTCTAGGAAATCTCTTTCCTGATGCTGGTTATCTTTATTTTACAACCACAAGCATCACTGTCTTGGAGATCAATGCTTCCTTTTCCAATCATAGCCCATTCCTCATTCTCCAAACATGGTCACCCTGCCTCCCGACTCAACCTGCTGGCCCTTTCTCCCAGTAGACCCCACACATTCCTATGAACTATTTGTGCCTGACACTGTGATGGAGCACTCAGAACTGTTATAGGTCTGATCAGTCACAGTTGGAGACACTGTAACTTGACTCTAACAGTGACATCATTTTGGTTCTTTTTAATAACAAAGGACAACAACAAGTTCTTTTCAGACCTCCCTTCTGAAGAAGGGCTCAGACCACTGCTTCCATTTTTCTCCAGGCTTGGCCACTCTAGCCCCCTGTATCCCTCCTTTCCTGAACCTTATAAGATCACTTTTACTCCCCTTTTATATTCTGTCTTCCCATTAGAATGAAGGCCCTTGGGGACAAGAATTGTCTTTCATTTTTCTGGGGTTTGCATCCCCAGAGTTTAATACAGTGCATGGCAACAGTAAGTACTTAATGTTTGCCAATACATTAACTACAATTTCTCCCTATTCTGTTCTAGAAACTAATTTCAAATATGGTATTTTCAATGCCATAAATTCAGGATCTACTTCCTAAGGCTATGAAAGAAATTAATTTGTGTACCTTAAAGCTCTATGTAAATGTATATTATCACCTTTAATGTTATATCATAAAATCATACTCCAATTTCATGCTGTCACATGTGACCCTAAGTCATATCTATGCTAGCAAAGCCAAAATCTGTCAAGTTTTATCTACTATGCTAAAAATCCTGGCAGACTATGTTAGCTTTCCAAAGACCAGCTTAGCTAAGAACAAAGAAGTTAGTCAATCACGATATGAAAAAATTCTTAGACCATAGGAACGCATTAAAAGAAAAAATGAGAAATGGCTCTAAATCTTATGTGTCTCCCAATCTTTCTCCAGTGATGGTGGCAAAATCACAGAAAATCACAGTTTTTAGACCCCCTATAAACACTAATTGAGTTGATGCAATTCTATAAAGGTGAAATCTTTGTCCAAAGACCAATGAATGAACAAAGGCTAGAAGAAATGAATCATGTCAGTCTTGACATTCTGCACTGTAAGTAAAATCAGAACAAAGAAAATGCAATTAAATGGGAAAATGGTTCTGAAAAAGAAATCAAATATAACAAACTATGTAAGACAGTACGTAAGTTCTTAATAAGGAGCACGTAAGAAGTAGCAAATTGATTTTATAGATTTTGTTGCTTCCAAAGGCAACAAGAAACATTTCATGGGACATTTGGTCACTTTATATTGCAATGTCTGTGATAAGCATTTGCAAAAAGACAACTATAAAAATAACTGCATTAACATGTTCCAGAGAATGACAAGTTTCACGCCATCTGCAGATTTGACAACTTTTTATCTGCATCTTCAAGTAATTGATAGAGATCTGGACATCACAGGACCAAAGATAAAACCACTGAAAAACTCTATAAGATAGCCCAAATTATATCACATTTTGTGTTTTCAAAGAAAACATGAAAATATGCTTGAATGGTAAAAAAAAAAAATGTTGGAAAAATATGCTTCAGGATCAAGGAATAAGAGATATCAAAGACCAGAGCAAAGTCCAAGTCAAAGAGGAATTCCTTTTATAAATGGTGATATCCTCCAGATGCAGATGACATTGTTGACAGCAGATGATACAGAAACCTTGTTAAGGACTGTTATAGAGACCCCTTACCCTATTTTTAGAGTAGCCATATTTTCCAGAAATACCAGATCTAGAGAACACAGGAGACATTGAATGTGTCAAGAATGTTCATCCCCCGCCCTCCATGCTGACATAATTTGTTGTTTGCATCACAATCTGGACTCCCTGTGTATCACTGGGAGTCGAGAGGTGCCAGACAGCCAATCTGCACTAGGCTTGTGCAGCTGGACCCTTATAGATAAGGAGACCATCTTATCTTCTTGGTCTAACAGTTCCCAAGGGAAAAGAATGTGGCTTTTGTGGTAGTCTTGCTCTTCCCCTTTGGGTGGGGTTTTGTCCTTTTCCTCTCACTATTCCCCTCTTGGGCCTTGTCCCTTCTGTGGAGATTCTGCTGATCTCCTTCACTTATCCTGCCGTCATACATAAACAAACCTCTCAAAGTACTTAAGTGCCAGTCCAGGTTTTGAGTTCCATACGCATATTCATTTCTCTTGTAATAAACTTAGTTTTCATATAAGTTTCACGAAGTGATTTCCTGTGGACAACCTCAAGGTTTTCTGAAGGAAAGATGGATCAAACACTAGACACAGTCTAATACAATCTCTGCTGCTTACAAAAGAGATAGCACCAAAGATGGGGAAAGCAGCTCAATACCGAGCATACACAAAACTGGTTTATGAAGGAGGTAACACAATTTTGAAGGCATTTGAGGGATCCGTTTTTTAAGGTTTCTGAAAAGTGAAAATAGCAAAGTAAAAGAAAAAAATCTCAAACTTCATTATTATCAAGAAACAAGGCAGTAGAGAAACAATAAATATGGTCAAATACCTGTTTTCCTATCTATGTAAAATTTTTAAGAAAATAATCTAACACATAAATGGTATCTTAGAAGAAGAATACTGGCAAGCTTTTGCAGGCAATACTCCAAAGGCATAAAGAATACAAAATATATGTATCCCTTTGAAAATGTGGTTAAGCCTATGGTTCCTTTCTTAAAATGTTTTTAAATGCATTAAATACAAATGATTGCAAAAGAAACCAATTAAACCAAAATACAGTCATCAGAATATTTTTGAAACAAGTTTATTGCTACCTAATTAAGAAGTCCTGCTTTAGACATATCAAGGATGAATTGGACTCAGAATTAAATAGGAGAAAGAAAACAGATTGAATAGATTGTCTTTGGGAAACTGCAAAGTTCTTTTACTGATCCCAAGGTTCTCCCTGAAATAAATGTAATTTTAAATACCATTTTTTCCCATTGCCATTACACAGCTGAGTCATAGAACACTACTGTTTTCACAAAGTCAAATCTGAGGCTCACTAAAATTGAGGCAACAGAGAAGTATGAGAACAGGTGTAAGCAGGTTGTAGCACGTTACACAAGGAATTATGAAGGAGAAGCAGAGTAAATGATGTTATCAAAGCAAAGTGTAAGCAAAAATGAAGATGGGCTGGTTACACAAAAAGAAGAGAGATAATGGATAGATGGCTTTTGTACTTCACTGGTAGTCTGATGAGGTCAAGAAAAGGTATAATAGCAGGTCCAGTGCAAAAGTTTATGAAGAGAAGTCTCTCAAGACAGACAAGCATGAATGGGTTGTGATCATCACTAGAAGCACTATCCATATTGATAAGGTAACAGATATTTGTGTGAGCATTTCTTTGGGGATAAACAGGTTAGGCACAAAGGCCTTCTGGCATAATTCTTGGAATGAACCCATGATCCATTTCAAAGGACCTTGGCACATGGCACACCCACAACAAGGTGAATTCCTGATGACTTACATGTTTGGGCTTACATGATTATCAACCACACTCAATTCTTCGGTTTTACTTATAGAAAACTAGACCTAGGTCTGAATTTTATCTCTTCCACTTACTAGCTCTAAGATCCTGGTATGTCACTTACACATCACAGGTTCATAAATCAGAGCTAGGAGAAATGCCTGGGGGTGCCTTCTTATCTCACAGATGAGGAAATATGAAGGTCTCAGAGGGTTTTCCAATCCGCCTGATTTCCTCTTCCCAGGATTAGAGTAAAAAACTCAAAGCCATTCACACTTAGGATCCCATCAGCCAAGAAATTAAACTTGTTCCTACTTAAGTTCAATCAAGGGGTGCTTTATTTAAAAAGTGCTAAATTATCAAAACTAAGAAATCTTATTAATGCACAAATCTTTCTTTTCCTAACTTTCAATTTTCTGGAAGAACTGAAATTACTGAGGAGAGGAGAAAGAATGAAGAAAATAAGCATATATATAGTGCCTACTTTGTGCCAGGCACTTGCTAACCAGATTGTTTGATCCTCACAACAACCCTAGGAGCCTTATAAGTCTTGTTATTATCCCCATTTTACCGTTTAAACCATTGCAGTAAATTAACCTTACTGGCCTAACATCACACAGCCAGTAAGGCGTCTAAAGCCAGTTTTGAATTCAAATCTTCCTGACTTGAGGCCCAGCATGTAACTGCCATTCCCCAGTGCAATCTTACATAACACAGGTACTGGCCATCAGCTTCCATGATGGGTGTTTAACAAGCCCTTAAGTGCTCTGTAAAAACCGACTCTCATCTTCTATGTCTCATTGGGAGGCCACCAGGAATCTCATTATACCTGAGCTACTATTTGTCATTCTTTATTTAATGCTCTGTGTGTGAAGAATGCTAGTGACAGGAATTGTGGGAAATACAAAGAAAAAAGAAACCTTCCTCAGGATTTGTGCCCACCCCAGCACCAAAGGGGAAGACAAAGAGCTCTGCCCTGGCCCCTGGGCTCTACTCACTGGGCAAGGCACTTCTCCAAAAGTTACATTTTCCAATCACTGAAGATGATGGAGATGGCAAGCATTTACATAAAACCTTAAGGTTTGCAAATCACTTGATAAAAATATTATCCCCAGATCTTCACAAAGGAAGATATTCATTATTAGTCTGAGAAAGGGCCTGGGGGCATCACCAGACTGCCAAAGGGATCCATGATACAAAAATCCACTGTTAAAAGTTTTAAGGTTTGAAAAGAGTTTTCTGTGTTATCTACTCTGAACCTTACAACAATTCTGAGGTAGGAGTTCTCATTATTTTCATTTTACATAGAGGGTAAGAGGGTAAATGATTCTCGTAAGGCTGAGAAGTTAAATGATTCTCCTAGTAAATGTCTTCAGCAGATTCCAAACTCAGGTTTTTCTGTCTTCGTCCAACACTCTACCCACTGTACCACCCAGCTGCCTATACTCTCTGTCTTATTTCGTGGATTTTCAATCAAATAAGAATCAAATAAGATCAGAGTTATAGAAACTTTGAAAAGCTTATTTTATCTTATTTGCAAATAAGGTAAAAACTATTATTATTAATCTTGATATTTGATACATAAGAGAAATAAGAAGTTTTAGATGATGGTGAGAGATACCACCCAGTGCTAGCTTGCCAGAGGACTGACCCCTGGAATCTCTTCCACTTGCTGTCTTTCCTTTCCAATGACATCTGAGCCTTCTCTGAAAGATGGAAGTAGACTAAGCTTCACCCAGAGTCCAATCCTCAACAGAGGACTCAGAGGACTTTAAATGTAGATGAAGAGTATCCATAACCTAAAGTCACTAACCTGCTGTTGCCACAAGCATGCCCAGAAAAAAAAAAATCTTTACCACTTCATGGAGAAAAAACTTCCACTGTCTCAGGGGTGTGTGAGCAAGGCAGATGGTTGTTACAAAGGAACTAAAGAGTCTATATTGGGATCTACTACATGGCAGTTGTTTCCCAGGCCCTTTTGGAGCCTCCTGTTTAGCTGAAAATAATTCCTTTGCTTCCTGAGTATCCTAAAAAAATGCACATATGTCCGGCATCATCTCTATTCTAAGTGTAACAGGCTAAAGAACAGCTGAAGAGTGTAGTTACTACAAGTTCTTTGGGTGATGAGAAGTTTCCTTCTTTACTTGATACAAAGTCACTGTACTCCTGAACCTTATGGATAAGAGGATACTCTCTAAATTTAAGTAAACTTTGAAACCTGCAGGAATTTTTTCAGCAAAAAATTGTATAAGCCACTTCCAAACTGAAGATCTGGTCTATTAAGTTCAATAAAATTCAAAGGTATAAATGTTCCCAACAGTAGCAGAGCATAACTCCTCTCTAATTTGGTAGTTATTTAAGATTTATATTTAAGGATTTAAAATTTGGGACCAAAATGTTTATCAATCATTTGGCCAACCTTAGAAGTCACTAGGCCTCTCAGATCTTGGCTAGATTTGTTCTCAGATAACAAACACAAAACCACCCTTCACTAGGTCTCTATTCAAAACCTTTGTAACGTTTACATAGAATCACAGATATATTTTGCATATGTAGAATCACATATATATTGCATATATATAGAATCACATTTATATTTTCTACAAATAGAATTCCTTCTTCCCGCCAAAAGAACTCATAGTTTTTGAATCATGTTTTTGAACATCATTTTGAGATATAATTTCATATCTCCAATTCCATTTATTCCAGAATATACATTTACATGATTCCTGATCACTTGAGAGCAATCATCTGTACCATAGCCTTTGTTGAATTCCCAGGAGCAAATTAGTAAAATATATGAATGCCAGATACAAAAATATATTCCAGAAAAAAGTTTAAAATGAACAAACTATGTAAAATGATATATTTGCTTTACTGTCACCATCCAGTTATAAATCATAACAGCTATACATATCAGATCCAGGAATAGCCTCTTCCTTCTCAATGATAAATTATGTCAAAGATTTCTAAAAACCCAGTTTGAACAACACTTGTGAGAAAGTAATTATTTTTTTGTCTTTGTACCCAGTGCCTAAAACATACATATGTTCTCTGATTATCTAAATTCAAGTGCCATTATATAAATCAACTACATGCAACAGGCTCTCACTTGCATCCCTAGCACCTCTACAACATTCAGACTTATGAATTAGAAAAGTCCTCAGTCATCTAAGTCAATCCCCTCATTTGAACTACTTTGTCTTTGTTTAATAAATTCTAAAATATTATTTTAAAGTTCCTGAAATTATTTCATTTATATTATCTCATTTAATTTTCATAGTCTGGTAAAGTAGGCAGCCCTATGTCATTTGAATCCAAATATTTGTAACAACACAAAATCACAGGATGTGGAACAAGAAAGATCCACAGAGACCATCTTAGTCCAATACCCTCATTTTATAGATGAGAAATCTGCAGTCTAGGGATGTTAAGATTTTTCCAAGGTCACAAAGGGAGGATTTGAACCCAAGTCCTCTCACTTCATTTTCCTTTTTATTCTTATACCAAACTGGTATAACAACACATTCAGAAAATAGGTACATATTAAATTAAAAGCTGAATAAAGTTCATTAAATCACATTCAAATTATACCACTGTAGAAATCCACATCTTTAAAGAAATGAGTTACTTAGAAATCATGCAAAGAATTATAAATCAAAACTGGAAGTTACTCACCTGGTCCAACCTTCTAGCACCTGTCTTTACAGATTTAAAAAAAAAAAAAAAAAAAAAAAAAAAAACCCTCTCCATCAGGGAGGTTAAATAACTTGCCAGTCACTGAGCTGGCAGACTTGTCCTTGGGTCTCTAGTTTCCAATTCAGTCCTCTTTCTACCAGCAGCCCAAGGTCCGTAGCTTTAAGCAATCTAAGGAACCTAACAGGAAGCCTATGATCCTGCTATGTTTCATCGAACCCAACACCCCAAGGGAGGCCCATATGACATATTTCAGGATTCATTTAGGAGCAGGAAAAATAAACAACTTTGGCACAAGAAGAGTCATAAAGCTGAATGAAGCTGGATTCAAGTCTACTAGTAATCATCACCCAATGAGGCTTCCAGATACTTTTTTTCTATCAGTTCACTGCACCTATTTCATATTTTGACCCTACACATTTTCTGAGGCTGTCCCCATTCTAGGAAAAAGGGACATTTCCTCTTACTGCCTTCCTTAGTTTCCTTTAAATCTCAACTAAAATCTCACCTAGTAGAAGAAGCTTTTCCCAAACCCCTCTTAATTCTTATGTCTCCCTTCTGATAATTATTTCTTAATTGTCCGGTACATGGCTTTTGTTTGCTTATTGTTTTTCCCTAGTTAGATAGCAAGTTCCAGCTTCAGTCTTATGCTTCTTTTTGTATCCCCAGGTGCATCGCACAGTGCCTGGCCCACTCGAGGCACTTAATCATTTATTGTTTGTAATTTTAAGTCTTCAGGTTTTGGTAGATACTGCTCACTGACTTTAAAAATTTTCTAATAAAATATTTCCAGGACCTTATCTATGATGGAAATAACTATAACAGTTGAGAGCAGTTAGATTCCCAGAATAAGCAAAAGGAAAAAAACAAAAATCTGAGAAACAATGCTTCAATAAAACAATGAAAATGTTGCCTAAATCAACATTTTATGTTCCAAAGGCCTTTTCTTTTTAAAACATAATTTACCCATGGTACTACTGATTAAAATTTAACTGGAACAGAAGGATGTCTCTAGGAATGTGAATCATCATTGTTAGTAAGTGTTTGGAATGTTAAGAATACTCCCAGTTGGAAATAACCAACTTCCATTCTCCCACTAAAATACTTCTTTCAGTCTTCAAATAAAGAAAGGAAAGTTGAACAGAAGGTTGAAACTTGGATAGGATTTCAATCTGGATTTGACCATTGAACCATAAAGTTACAAGCTATTTACAATTAACTTAGAATTACTTCAAAGTCCTAATTTCTTACCTGCTGAAGACATATGTGAAAGATTCTTTAATCTATTACCAAAAGGACAATAAAGAATGCAAACAATTTTAATGATAAGTTTTTCTTAGGAAGTGAGATTTTAGATTACTTCTTAAATATAACTTGCTATTTAAATAGCAAGTGTCCAGGCTACAAATTAGCTTATTTCTTCCCTTAAAACTTCCCTGAAGGAGGTTTAACTGGAATAGACAACAAATAAGCCTACTATAACCATTCACTTTAACCAATTTATTGATTTCCTATTAAAGATTTTTAAATTTTATTAAAAGTTCTGAACTGTTCTAACCAACAGCTAAACCTAAAATAGATAACTCCAAAATCCTTCCAATTAAATCTTTTGCTTTTCATTATTTTGAGCATCCCAGTTTCTGTTTCTCCAAGTTTCTTAACTGACAAACTTTAAAAAAAAAAAAATTCTATGTGGTTTTCTTTTCCCCTAAACCTTTTTCTAAGACTATTAAATGAGAAAAATGACATATTTTCTTCTTAGAAAAGTTTTGCAGTCTGAGATGTTTCTTTAAAAATAGGCTGCCTGAGGGGCAGGTAGATGGTGCAGTGGATAAAGTGCTGGCCCTGAAGTCAGGAGGACCTGAGTTCAAAAATTCAAATTAATTACTTCCTAGATGTGTGGCCCTAGGCAATTCACTTAACCCCAATTGCTTCAGCAAAAAAAAAAAAAAAAAAAAAAAGTTGCCTGGTCAGTTTAGCAAATGTTTAATATAATCAAATGCCCTCAAATGAAGATAGCACTTTTAGGATAGGGACAAACATCCACAGAAGGGAGGCAGCTGAAAGACACTGGCAGTTAAATTCTTTTTCCCTCTAAGTGCTTGATGGGACAAGTTCCAGACCTTGACAGCTCTAAGAGGACCAAAAGTTTAAAAAGAGGAGCAATAACTTTAAAAAAGGGTCATTCTGGCTTTCCCAAACTTTAACTTTTACTTAATTCTTCCCTAATCTGAAGTCCTAGAATTGCATTCAATTACATTCAAAAAGGAGGTCCATTGGGACAATACAAGAAAATAAGAATAAGGACCAGTATGTTTAACAGTAAGAAGCAGACCATAATTTAGAGAACACCTTGTTATTTTTCAAACAAAACTCCCCTTTGTTTAATAAACAGTTGATCGAACAACTTCGTAAGACACCTCCAAATGTCTTTCCTAGGTTCTCTTATAGGCAAATAAAAACTTGGACCATAAAGTAAAAATCAAACATGAAATCAAGTGGCATCATAATATCACTTTTATGCATCACTAAGATTTCAAAAGACTTTCCTTCACAACAATCCTATGAAGGAGATAGTGCAAGTATCATCCAATCTTAAAGGCCCAACTAAGTTAAGAAACTTGCCTAAGTTACACAAGTAGGAAGTACTGAAGCAAGGCTCAAATTCAGGATTAACTGTTGACTTTTAAGACCAATAATTTTTATACAACAGACTACATTTGTAGGTTTGGAGGAAGAACAACAGAGTTGGAAGTCAGGCTCCTAAGTTTTCTTCCTAGGACTACCTTAACTTTTCCATAATTATCCCAATTCTAGGTTTTCACCTCTCATAAAGCTTCCCCACTCTGCTACTGCCCTGCTTCACACCAACATCCTGCCAAAGAACTGTTTTATAGTTTACAAAACTATTTCCTATACACCATCTCATCTGTTGTCATAATCTTGTAAAGCAGGCAAAACAGAGATCATAGGCAAATTTTAATAGATGAGAAAACTCCTACTTAGGTTAAGAGATGTGCCCCAGATCACTCATTAAATAGTGGAGCTAGCAATCAAAACCCCTATGGAGAATGCTTTGTACTCCACACAAATTACAGAAGAAAGGCTTGTAAGTTTCCTTGGACTGAGCATTGGGCAGGATATATTAGATCATCTAGTTTAACAGACTCTTTTCACAGATGAGAAAACAGGTCAAAGAAGGTTGGGTGACTCACCCAAAGTGGGTGGGCAAATAGCAGAGTTAGGATTCACATTCTGGTTTTCTAACCCTAAATCTTCCTACTACTGCATATTGTCTCTCCATGGCCTTTTTTATATTTTTTTGTTTTGGTTTTTATCCTTGTACAGCACTAAATTTTTTTAAATGTCATTTTCTACCTCAATTAGCACTTGATAGAGAGCTATGTACAATGTCTTGGAGAAGTACAAGACATGGGCCTGGTGTAAGATTAAATTAGAAAGATAAGAAATATACCTATGAAACAATGATAGCTAGGCTATAGCTAAGTGGAACAAAGCATTTCAATCCCTTCTACCTCAATGAGCAAGGATGTGGAAGCAGGAATAAATGAGGTTGGCCCAGAAATCCTAAAGATTATGGTCTAATTGAGATTCCTATATACCACCTTTCAGATTGTCTGGAGGAGAAGTGGGAAAACAGGTACACTAATACCTGTGAACTAATAGCTGTGAATTAGTCTACCTATTTTGAAAAATAACTTGGGACTGTACCCAAAAGGCTATTAAAATTGTGTTTATCCTCTATACCCTTTGACCTAGTGCTAACACTACTAGAGCCATACCCCAAGGAGATTAAAGAAAGAGGGAAAGGTCTTAAGTATACAAAAGTATTCAAGGCAGTTCTTTCTATAGTGCCAAAGAATTGGAAAGAGCATATATCCATCAGTCAAGGAATGATCAAACAAGTTGTGGTATATAAATGAAGGGAATACAGTTTCACTGTAAGAAATGAAAAGGGGAATGATCTCAGAAAAAACCTAGGAAGGCCTACATGATCCAATACAAAGTGAAATTATCATAACCAGGAGAACAATCAAATAATAACAAATTTTTTTCTTTCTTTTTAGGAGGGAAAAGGAAGAACACATGGCTAATAAATATGTTTTGTACAACTACATATACTAGTAATGGATTTTGGTTTTCTTGCCTTTTCATTGGTTGGGAGAAAGAGGGAAGGGAGAGAATTTGAAACTAAAAAATTTTTTTAAAGTTTCTGTGCTTTTTAAAAAAATCAATTCACATTTCTTAAGTGACTAACGTATACAGGTTCTAGGGATACAAATGAGAAGTGGGGGAGGTGAGTAATGGTAAATTACAAAAGGCCTTATAGACCCACAAGTGCAAATATGTAACTTTTTTTGTAGTGGCAAGGAACTGGAAATTGAGTGCATGCCATCAGTTGGGGAATTGCTGAATAAGTTATGGTATATGAATGTAATATCTAAATTGTCTAAAGATCATCTAAAAGAAATGATGAGTAGGCTGATTTCAGAGAAGCCTGGAAACATTTATATAAACTGATATTGAGTAAAATGGGCAAAACCAAAAGAATACTACACACAGTAACAAGATTATGTAATGATCAACTCTGATGGATGTGGCTCTTTTCAACAATGTAGTGATTCAAGGCAGTCCAATAGACTGTGATGGAAAATCCCATCCACATTTAGAAAGAGAACTATGGAGACTGAATGTGGATAAAAGCATAGTATTTTCACCTTTGTTGTTTGTTAGGTTGACTTTTTTTCTTTCTTATGGTTTTTCTTTTTTGATCTGATTTTTCTTGTATAACACTACAAATAAGGAAATATATTTAAAAGAATTGTACATATTTAACTTAGATTGCTGTTTTGGAAAGGTGGAAGTGAGGAAGAAATCTTTGGAAGTCTTACAAAAACTAATGTTGAAAACTATACATATATCTGGAAAAACAAAACACTATTTAAAAAAAGGAAAAGCCTTATAGATATAAGATGGCACTTAAGGTGAGCCTTCATAAAGCTTGTAAATCTAAGTGGCAGAGGTAAAAAGGAATGCATTCCAGGAATACGGTCTTTGTAAAAGTAGATAAGAAATGGAATATCATTTATGAACTGAATGTGAATACCATATTTCATTATGAGTCCTTTGGAATTGTGGTGGGTCATCATGTTGATCAGATGCCAAGTCTTTCAAAGTTGATTTTTAGATAGAAAGAAGGAAAGATAGATTTTTTTTAAAAAAATGTTACTATGTAGATTATTCTCCTGGTTTTACTAACCTTTCTTTGCATTAGTTTATATAGGTCTTTCTTTTTTTGAGATCATCCCATTCTTCATTTCTTAAAACACTATTAACAAAAAAAGCAAATTTTGCTGAACCACCAAATGAAGAAAGGAGAACAGAATAAAATAAAGCTGAAAAAGACAGGTTGGAGCCAGAAGAGCTTTGAATGTCAAAAAGAATCTTATTTTTATTCTAGTGGTAATAGTCACTGGTTTTTCTTGAACAAGAGCAATATGTTCACACTGATGCTTTAAGAAAATCACTTTGACAGGGGTGTAGAAGATGTATTGGGACTAGGGAAGAGACTTGAGGCCTAGAAACAAATTAGGAGGCTATTGAAATGATTCAGGTGAAAGGGATGTAGAAGATCTGAATTCAAGCATTTGTAGTGTTGAGTGGGGAAAAGGGGAGGAATGTTGTAGAGCAGGACTTCTTAAACTTTTTCCACTGGCAACCCCTTTTTGCCCAAGAAATTTTTACCCAACCTCAGGTATATAAGTATACAAATCAAACTTTTACTGATAATAAAAAACCTACTACTGGATGACATCCAAAACAAAAAGCTATCAGGAAACTAGCTGAACCTAGCTTCAGAAAATGAACCTGGTATTCAGAAGATTAAGGATAATTATATAAATCAGGGAATCATCAGCCCAGAGATGATGACCTAAGTAGATGAGTTTACCAAAAGAAAACAGAGAGATAAGACGACTCAGGGCAAAACCTAGGAAGATACCTACACTTAAAGGAAGAAACTAGGATAATGAACCACCAGATGTTCCTGAGAAAACTCACATGGACAGGTAAAGGAAGAGCAAGAGACAGCAGCATCCCAAAAGGCAAGGATTCCAGTAATAACCTCTGGCACATCTAAAGTGCATTAGAATTTATAATGTACTTTACACACATGATGTCACTTGGACCTCGTAAAGGAAATACTAGTTAGTCACAACTCCATTTTACAGAAAAGGAAACTGGGATTCAAGAAAGATTACGTGCTTTGCCTAAGGGCACAGAGCTGTCAGAATTAGGATTCAACTCAGGTCTTTCTAGCTCCAAGTATGATAGTAAATTTACAATGCTATGTCTTAATTCCCAAAAGGGGAATGAATAAAGAGAACTATGGATCAATATCACCAATTTTCTTGATACAAAAATATTCAATACAAAACTGGGGGGAAAAAAAGATTATAGAAATATAGCCCTCAAATTCATTCTGATCAAACTGGATTTATACTAGTTATCCGAGGATAATTCAAAATTAGAGAAATAATTAGTACAATAATTCATTTAAATCTCATAAATCTAAAATCAAATTCTAGCACTATTTATAACAACAATAACAAAAAAAAACATGTGAAGCTTTCCTGCCCCCCCCAAAAAAGGAATGATGCTCACTGTCACAATATTATTTGAAATAGTACTAGAAATATTAGCCAAAATAATTAAAAATAAAATAAATTAAGAGAATAAACACTGACAAAGAGGTAACAAATTTGTTGTATGATGTTAGAGAACCACGGATACAAGAATTGGGATTTGAAAGTTCACCATACATTTTACAAAAGAGGAAACTGAGCAGCTCAGAGAGATGAAGTGATTTGCTGGATATGACAGAAATAGAGATCGAGAAAGGTGAGGTTTGAACTCTGCCCCACAGTCAGTAGTCTGTATACTGAACCAAGTTGTTTCCTTGACTGATCAATAAGCAATTAAGTACCTTGTCAAGTAAAGGGCATCGTGCCAGATGCAGCAGATATACAAGATAAAAAAAGAGTGGTTTCCTTGGAAAATCATGAGGAATTAAAAACAAAAATAAGGAGCTTTAAAGAAATAGCAAGGTATGAAATGTGGTACAGGTAAAAAAGTAGTGGATTCTAAGTCCAGGCCCTGGGTTCCCATTTTGTCTCTATCACTTACTAATTATTCTATGTGTGTGTCTCCAGGCAGATGACTTTACCAGTCTGAGCCCCACTATCTTTCAATGTAAAATAAAGGAGGTGGGCTAGGTGAACTTGAAGGTCCCTTCCAGCTTTAAATAATCTATAATTAACTTTTCTTTTTATTATTAACAAAAGATTGGAAAGAAATGGAAGAAATACTATTTAAAATAAAAATAAAATGCATTAAATCATCTGAGCATTAATTTACAAATTATACATAAATAAATCTACAGAATTTTCACAGAAATAAAGGAAGATCTAAAGAAATGGTGAAAGTCAATGTTGATAAGAACACTTTATAAAAGTAGGCAAAATAAAATTCAAAATAAAATAAAGGCAAAATAAAAAAATGGAGCAAAAAGTCAAATATATATGCATATTTTTTAAATTAAAGCTGTTTGTTTTCAAAACATATGCATAGATGATTTTCAATATTCACCCTTGCAAAATTTTGTATTCCAAAATTTTTTCCCTTCTCTGATCCCAACCCTTTCCCCTAGACAGCAAGTAATCCAATTATGTTAAACATGTGCAACTATCCTATCCATATTTCCACAATTACCAAGTTGCACAAGAAAAATCAGGTCAAAAAGGAAAACAAAATAAGAAAGAAAACAAAATACAAGCAAACAACAACAAAAAGAGTGAAAATTCTATGTTGTGATCCACACTCAATTCCCCCAATCCTCTCTCTGGGTATAGATGACTCTCTTCATCACAAGACCATTGGAACTGGCCTGAATCACTTCACTGTTGAAAAGAGTTACATCCGTCAGAACTGATCAACATATAATCTTGCTGTTGATGTCTATAGTGTTATCTTGGTTCTACTCACTTTACTCAGCATCAGTTCACTTAAGTCTCTCCAGACCTCTCTGAAATCATCCTGCTGGTCGTTTCTTACAGAACAATAATATTCCATGACATTCATATACCATAACTTATTCAGCCATTCTCCAAATAATGGGCATCCATTCAGTTTCCAGTTTCTAGCCAGTACAAAAAGGGCTGCCACAAACATTTTTGCACATATGGGTCCCTTTCCCTCTTGATTCCTCTTGAGATCTCTTTGGGATATAAACCCAGTAGAAACACTGCTGGGTCAAAGGCTATGTTCAGTTTGACAGTCCTTTGGGCATAGTTCCAAATTGTTCTCCAAAATGATTAGACCAGTTCACAACTCCACCAACAATGTATTAGTATTCCAGTCTTTATTATCAAAAAGTCAAAAATATTTAAGGAAACAAGAGAAAAATGAAACAATGAAAGTTTGGAATTACCTTCTCAAATTACATTATAATATAATAATGATCAAAACTATCTGGTATGGGATTTTTTTAAGTGGCCATATGCCACAATAAATCCCAAATAGATGAATAAGCTATACAGTATGTAGCAAAGTTATAATATTATAAAATTAGGAAAAAATGAAAGCTTCTTTTACTTATTATGAATAGGTATGAATTTGTAAATAGCTATAACAAATTACAAAATACAAAATAGATTTCTTCAATTGTGTAAGAAGTTTACATAAAATGTAACGCATAAAAAAAGGAAATAGGTAATCTTTATGCTAAAAAATCTCTAAAATCTGACAAAACAAAATCCTTGGCAAACTATCACAAACTGATAAAAGACTCATGTCCCAATAAATCACCAATAGAAGAGAACAAAAAATTCTCAAAAACATAAATTCTAGATAATTTTCAAAGTATTTAAAATCTGTAACAATCAGAGGACTAAATTCCAAACAATTCTGAAATATTACCCTCAATTGCCAAAGATGGAAAAAAATAAATGATGATAGGGATTTAGTACAATGAGAACACTAATTTACATGCTGGTAGAATTGTAAACTGGTCTAACCATTTGGGAAAACAATAGAAATTATGCAAGAAAAAATACAAAACTGTTAATATCCACAGACAGGGATCCTACTACTGGGATGTAAAGTGAACAAGACAAAACCAAAATAATACATATACCATAACTATAGTTATATAACAGCAATAAAACTCGTGATAAAAAACACAAAGAATATTGATACTAAATTATAAAGCATATATCTATTTTTGTAATAACACATTTTTTTGTTATCTTTTATTTTTTTACATTACCTATGGTACCCCATCCTTGCAAAAAAAAAAAAAAGAGACAGGAGGGTAAAGGACAAGTTCAGCTAAGTTTAATGATCTATGAAACAAGAATATCACTTTTAGCTTGGGGGATGAGCAAAGGAAGGCTTCACAGAAGAAGCAACATCCAACCCTAAATGTCTTAAAAGGGGGGAAAAATTTCAAGGGGCAGAAATATGTAGAGGATGATATCCAGGCACAGAAACCACCCTGAACAAAACTGAGGAGGTCAGGTGAATGTGAAGAAAACAAGAGTGAAAGGAGGCTGTGAAAAACCAAGGAGGGCTTGATTTTGCAGATGTTCAATGTCAAATTAAGGAGTTTGTGTAAGCAATGAGAAGCCACTGAAGATGTTACCGGCAGACTAATGCATTGTTGGAAGAACTGTGAATGGATCCAACCATTCTAGAGAACAATTTGGAACCATGCTCAAAAGGCTATCAAACTGTGCATACCCTTTGATCCAGCAGTATTTCTATTGGGCCTGTATCCCAAAGAGATCTTAAAGGAGGGAAATTGTTTGTGGCAGCCCTTTTTGTAGTGGCAAGAAACTGAGTGGATGCCCATCAACTGGGGAAAGGCTGAATAAGTTATGTTATATGAATGTCATGAAATATTATTGTTCTGTAAGAAACAATCATCAAGATGATTTCTGAGGCCTAAAGAGACTTACATGAATTGATGCTGAGTAAAGTGAGCAGAACCAGGAGATCATTATACATGTCACCAAGACTATACAATGATCAATTCTGATGGATACAACTCTTTTCAACAGTGAGGGATTTGGTCCAGTTCCAATGTTTTTGTGATGAAGAGATCCATCTATACCCAAAGAGAGGTCTGTGGGGATTGAGTGTGGATCACAACATAGTATTTTCTTTTTGTTGTTGTTTGCTTTCATTTTGTTTTCTTTCCCATTTTTTTCCTTTTTGATCTGATTTTCTTTTGTGCAACATGATATTCATAGAAATATGTATAGAAGAGAATTGCACATGTTTAACATATATTGGATTACTTGCCATGGGGGGAGAGGGAAAAAAATCAGGTTTTACATACAAACTTTTACAAGGGTAAATATTGAAAATTATCTATGCATATGTTTTGAAAATAAAAGGCTTCAATAATTCAATAAAAAAGTGTTACTGTCATATCTATGTCTTGAGGACATTATCTTGTTGGCTAAATAAAGAATAGAGAGAGGAAAGATAGAAAAGAGGACCAGATGAGAGGCTATTACAGTCCAGGTGAAAATTACTGAGGGCCTAAACTAAGAATGGCAACAATAGGAGAGGACAGATGCAAGAGAAATATATTTGACATGTACATAATTCTTTAAAATTTAAAGACACCTCATGCAGATGATCCTATTTGAGCCTCACAACAAATCTATAAAGTAAATAGAGCAAGAATTATTATCCCATTTTACAGAGAAGGAAACAGACTTACAATTATAATGTAACTTGACCAGATCCATATGTAGCATGGCTGAGGCCTGAACCCACGCCTTCTGACACCAGATTCAATGTGTTCTTTTCATTGTCTCATGCTGCCTCTCTATAAGAGGAGGTCCCTCCCCCACAAATATTTCTAATACTTTATATTTTATAAAGCATCTCCACATACACTATTGCAAAGAGAAGAAATGGGAATGACAGAATTGGACAACTGAATGAGTAAAGAAAGAAAAGTCAAACATGTCTATGAGATTTTAAGCCTGGGTAACTGGGTGGATGGCAGTATCATCCACCAAAATAGGGAAGTATGGAGGACGAGAGATTTTAGGGACAAGACAGGAAGTAAGTTTTGAATAAATTGAATTAGAAGGGCAAGAGGGACATGTCTAAGAAGCAACTGGAAACACAAGAAGGTTGGATGAGATAAATCTATCTAGTTGTAGAAATAATCTGCAGAGGACATAGGAGCTGAAGTCATGACCAAGAGACATTACATAAGAGAAGTCATCACTAAGGGCCAGAGTACAGAGAAAATTGAGTTAAACTTTGGGTTATACCAACATTTAGGAGGTTCAAGGAGGAAAATGAATCAGTTAAGACCAAAAAAAGGGGAGGTTAGACAAGAAGGAAGAGGACCAGTGTCTTCGAAGTCAACATAGAAAAAAATATTATGAAGGGGATAGTCAACAGTATCAAATGCTACACAAAAGTCATGATGGGCATTGGTTTTGAAAATTAAAAGGTTATTGGTGACCTTGGAAATAACATTTTGTTTAGCTTATGAAGGTTGAAAGTCAGATATCAAGGGTCTGAATGAATGGGTAGCAAGGAAATATAAGTAAGCAGTATAGTCTATTCTTTTTACAATTTTAAGTTTACAGAGGGCAAGGATTATGAAGTACATGCATGGATTTTTAATGAGAAATTCTTTTTTTGTTATATTATGTTAAGAGAAGAGTGAGGGGAAATGGAAAAATATCCTATGCACGTTATTTGATATTCATATCAAGAGCTATTTTCTCTCCACTTCAATTTTCAAGATTCCTCAAAACTGAATTCTGACCTAAGCATACATAGGCAAGTCCTTTCTGTTGATTTCTGTGCCATTATGAAGAATGAAATCAGAAAATCAATTTGGGAAATATCCACAGAAAGAAAAAATCCTAATATCTAGATGCAGCTCTCCTGCCATTAGCACTATTAGGTATAGAGTTATTTTCTTTATGTGTGATAACAATCTGAACAAAAATTTCTATTCTATTGCTGTGATGAGTCATGAAAGTGGGCACAGAAGGCACAGAGAGAGCTTCAGCAATCAATAGAAATTATTAGCACCCAGCATCCAAATGCATCTGGGTTTCTTTCAGACAAAATACAACTCACCATATTAGATTGTACTCTAAACTCTACTACAAATCTTCCCCCCACTCCCCATACCAATTTGCTTCAAGTTCTCTGCCTTAAAATATATCATTTAAGTGGAAGATTACACATGGCAAGAATAAGCATTTATTAAGTACTTATTATATCCCAAACACTGTGTTGTGCACATGGAATGGAAAGGCATTTATTAAATGCAGTGTCACAGAGTTCAGTGTTGGAAATACAAGCCGAAAAGCAAGACAATCTCTGTTCTCAAAAAGCTCAACTTCTAATTGCAGTAGTCAATATATATAAAAGAATTCAGGTCAATGAAGACCCATTGATCTTTCAATTAACAATAGACCAATCATTATGAAGACAGTGCACTATCCATTCTACTCTCTACAGAAATTCCCTCCAAGTCAAGCAAAAACAGTCTAGAAGCTTATCCTAACAACTGGAGGATATCAAAAAAATATGAACACACAAAACTTGCCTTTCTTCTATGAGTTTGCAATTTAATTGGGCAAAGAGACCAAACACATAGTGAGGGTTTGCAAAATGATCAAGTACAAGTTATTATGAATATATTCAATTATGCTGAATTGATATCAAAAAAAGAGATTGAAGACAGACCAAATATTTACCATGATGCCAATGGTTTACAACCTGCCTTATGTGGCTACTGGCCAAAGCTAGAAAAGATCAGCTAAGCATAAAGCACATATGGACTTAAAAAAAAAAAAAAAAAAGCGGAAAATTTATATAAACAACAAAATTGCAAAGACCCTGAAAGTTCATTATATGTATATCATTTAAAACTTTTTATATAGAAGATTTTTATGTTCCTGAACTGCAGAAATTTCACATGTTGCTACAAGGATGCCCAAAAGCAAAGGGAATTATCATTGCTCACCCCAAAATTCAAATCAGTAATCTATTTTACTGTTGTTTTTTTAAACAGCTCCTACTTTTATTTATTAGTTCAATGCAACTTACTTTAACTTTCAGTTTTGTTAATCTCCCCTTTGATTTGTTAAGTCTTCTGTATGTAATGACCTCCCAGCCCCTCAAGTTACAGTATACCCAATTCACTGACTTGCTTTCTCTCTTTTATTGGTGTAATCATTAAAGATATAAATTTTCCCTTAAATACTGCTTTGCCTACATCCCACAAATTTGGTTATGTTGTCTCATTAAGGTCATCATCTTTAATGAAAGTGTGAATTGTTTCTATGATTTGTTCTGTGATATACCCATTCTTTAGGATTAAGTTATTTAGTATCAAATTCATTCTAAATTTATGCTTCAAAGACCTTTGATTGAATATAATTTTTATCCTATTGTAAGATGGAATAAAGATACATTTAGTTTTTCTGCATTTGTTGATGGTTTTTGTCCTAATATATGATCAACTTTTGTGAAGGTGCTTTGCATAGCAGAGAAGTTATTATACCCCTTTCTGTTCCCATTCAATATTCCTGAAAAGCCTATTTTCTCTAACTTCCTAAAATTCTATTTATCCCCTCAATTTCCTTCTTGCTTATTTTATACTTAGATTCATGTAGGTCTATAGTTTTACTATCTCCCCCTGAAACTCATTTAGTTTTTCTTCCAAGAATTTAGATGCTATCCTGTTCCACATGTATGTTCATTATTGATATTAATAGACTTTTACCTTTTAGTAAAATACAATTTTCCTATATCTCTTTTAGTTAGTCTATTTTTGTTTTGTTTAAGATATTGATTGTGTCATCCCTGCCTTGTTTATTTCAGCTGAAGCATAAGAGATCCTGCTCCACATCCTTATTTTAACTCTATATTATCTTTTTGCTTTGGCTGTATTTCTTGTAAACAGCATTATTTCTGGGTTCTGGGTTCTAATCCATTCTTTTACCCTAGTCTGTTTTATGAGTGAGTTTATCCCATTCATATTTAGTGTCAATTGCTAACTATATTTCTCTTCATGCTATTCTTTTATGTTTCTCTTTTCAATGCTGTCCCTTCTTTTTACCTTGGGCAAAAATCTCCTTTAATCAATCCTCCCTCTTGTCCCTCTATCCTGCCATCCTTTCCTTTAACTCCTTTCTTTCCCTTCTACTTCCCTGTTAGGTAACGAGTTTCTGTGTCCAACTATGTGTATGTATAGCCTTCCTTCCTTGAACCAACTCAGATGAGGATTCAAGTGTTGCAGATTTTCCTCAATTCCCCCTCCACTTCTAAAACAATAATAAATATCTACAGGTATAATTCTCACAACAAAAAAGGCACTTAATTTTTAAGAGTTTAAAAAAAGTTTGAGAACTGCTGAACAGCAGAAGTGAAAGCCTTCAAGGGCATTACAACGAGATGGGGCAGAGAAAAGTTTAGCTTCCTAGCCTTTCTATTGTTGCTGGTATGTCTCCAGGGTCCCAAGACCAAGCACTTTCAGAGACTCTAGGACAAAAAACATTGGGAAGTTATCCACCAAATACTCTTATTTAGATTCTCCCTCCTCCCACTACTCCCCACACATCTTGGATGTGAAGAGCTTACAGTTACCTTGAAAGTTTTTCCTCACTTATTACAAATAAAGTATTACAAAACTTTATCTTTCTGAATATATTCATTTTGATTAACACTTTTCATGAACTCCTCCCATGAACTAATTTTAAAATATTCAAGATGAGAAAAAACTAAGTGGATCAGCAAATAGAGCACTGGACCTGGATTCAATTAGATTTAAGTTCAAATCCCGCTTCAGATACACACTGGCTATGTAACCCTTGGCAAGTGACTTGTTTCTACATGACTTCACGTTTAACCAATATCATTTTGCTTAACTTTTCAAGGTAGGTGGGGTAGGAGGGAAGGATGGAATTTGGAACTCGAATTTTTCAAAAATTAATGTTAAAAATGTTTTTACATGTAATTGGGAAATACTTATGGAAATAAAAAACTAAATTTAGAATCAACATTTTTTTATGCAACCCACATATTCAAGCTGTCCTCTGTGTTAATGAGGAAAAAGATTCAGAGGATCAAATTTTATAGCTGGAGTAAGTAGGTGGTGGATGGGACTGGAACCCACTAATAAGTCCACTGCACCAAGAAGTTAAGAGTAGGATGGGGTCCCCTGAGCTAGAAGGGGCAAAAGTCCTCCTGTGGGCGTGCTCCCTGACTCCTATAGAGGGAACTTCTCTGGGAGAGGGGCAGATCACGCCTGCGTCCTTTCTTTTCAAAATCATGGCGTAGACACGGCCGACTGGCCTGTCAGGTTGAAGGCACTACCAGATTAAGTTGGTGGCCAGCTCCGGCGGGCCTCTCAGGTCGACGGAAGGCAAAAACGTCCCCTACGCATGCATGCCCGGCAGTGTCTCTCTCCCCGTCCGCCCCTCGTGTCGCCCCGACCCCACACTCACTCGGCTGAGCTGGTCCCATTAATTGTAGAGCCATCGGGTGTCGGGTTCAGCTGAATGGGCATCGGCTTCTTCTTGGGCATTTTGGCCCCGAGGAAAGCACCTTCCTAATCCACAGGCTCGCTCCCTCTCGCCTTGGATGCAGCTCCGCCTTTCTAAGTTCAAGGCCGGGACTGGAAGATGGAAGAGGGCTGCGTCTTTGGGCTCTCCCAAGTAGCGGCAGCTCGCCCCAGCCCCACGGCTGACCGGACTCTAAGGAACTGGGCGGAGGGGCGGCGATAGGGAGTTCCCTGGGGAAGGGTTTCTCAAGCCGGTGGCGGGGATTCCCCCACCCCACCCCCTTACACCCGCCCGGATTCGGTTCTGTCCGACTCCGCAGTCGGAAGGGCTTCCCCGGCGCAGATTCCGCTGGCTCTGGCTCCTGCAGGCGCGGGATCCCCGGCGCTCGGGCTGGCTCGAGGGCAGTTAAGCGCCACAGCCCGAGGAGCCCAGGTCCAGAGATGATACTAGTCCCCCGCCTCTGGAGAAAGTGCAGCACAGTCCTCAGAGCCACACATCCGTCCGAGGGAGGGAAGGAGGGAGGGACGGACAAAGGTGGGGGGCGGGGGTGGGAGGGAAACCTTCGGGGGTTGTTGTTTTCCCCCCTAGTTCTGGATCTGCTTTTTTTTTTTTTTTCTTCCCCCCCTCGGAGCACCGCCGCGGCCACCGCCCCCTCCCATCCAGATTTCGCTGATAGCCAATGAGAAGAAGCCATCCCAGGCAGATGACGCGGAAACGCGTCACGGAGGCGGTGCACGTGGGGCCTCTGCAAAGTGGACTAGGGGCTGGGAACAGCGCCTTCTGCTGCTGGTGGTGTTCTACTTGAAGCTTGCAGGAAAGCTACCTTTTCCTTTTTTGCTCTTAAAATCTTTTACTTCGTTAACGTTAATCCACTTCTTGCTGTGGGAGGCCTCACGTTCCTGTTGCGGGTTTGAGGTACCCTTCACTGCTGAAAGTGACAAAGCTGGGTCTTCCCTTTTACTCTTTTCTGGGGCTATGGCACTGAGCCATATTACTCTTAACAACTAAAAGAAATAAAATATCTTCACTTGTTCTGATTTTTCTCTATCAACATGATTTATAAAGCAATGTATATTAAAAATAAATAAATTTCATAAAAAAGAAAAGTTTATAATTTTATAAGAATCAAGAAGAGTCAATTCCTAAAAAAAGTTCCGCCCCAATTTTCCCCAGCTTTCCGTCCTGTTGTATATCTATGTATCTATATATATCTATATATCTATGCACAGATCACATAATAAAATTGCTGTTTTGCTTTAAAAAAAAAAGAAAGAAAATCTCTCGAGGAGAGGGAGCTCTGGCCTCTGAGATAAGAGACCTGAATTCCAATTCAGACTTTACTACTAATTTTGTGATGTCAGGAATGTCATTGAATCTTTCCGGTTCTCAGTTTCTCCATCTTCAAAATTAAAGTGTGGGGTTGGAGGATCTCTTCTCCACGGATTTAAACCCCACCCCCACCCCCCAATTTAGCATTGTTGCTTAATCTGTAAGACTAAAATCTAGTTGTTCTGTACCCAAATAACATTAGTTCACATTTTACATAGGGCTTTAGGATTTGCTAACCACAATGTACACTACAATGTAAGGGGTGCAATAATTACACCCATTTTGCAGACAAGAGAATTAGAGATTTAAAAGTAGAAATATCCAGGACATCTATTCCAAACCCCTCATTTTACATAACAGGAAAATAAGGTCTAAAGAAATTAATTAATATGCCAAAATCACCACAGCTCCAGAATTCGAACCCAGGTCCTCTTCATCTCAAATCCAGCAGTGTTTCCACTGCATCGTGCCAGTATGGGAACTAAGATTCAAAAATTTCATTAGGGTGACATACTGTCCACACCCATTTTCAAACTCAGATTACCTGACTTCCAAGTCCAGCATCCTCCACTATGCCACATTGCTTCTCAACTCTTTCTCCATCTTGAATTGAGTGTATGGTTTTTTTTTTATTTTATTTTATTACATTTTAGACTTGATGAAGTGTTGCCAAGAAATTCCAGAGCTGGCATTTTTAAATCATTGAGGAAAACTGGCATAAGCAGATTCCCTCAAATGAATCAAGGATTCATAGATTTTTAAAGTGGGAAGGACATTTAGTGTGTCTCCTTATTACAGATGAGGAAACTGGTTTATTTATTGGTGTAACACCAAGCAATAAAGGAGGGACTCCTTGTCCCTGAAGATGAGCTTGTTTTACAGTTTGTAAACTAGAACAAAGCTCTTTTTGAAATTTAAAAACTGATGTTACTGAGCATTTTAAAGAAAAAAAATTACATGTTATTATCCATAATTTAGTAGAGTATTTTAGAAGCAAGAAATGGTTACTGAAAAAGCAACTTTTGACAGAGTATTTATGTTATATCGTTTCCACATTTTGAATCCTTTATTTCCTTCCCTTAATAAAATGCACTCCAAATATTTTACAATTTTCCTGCATTACTCATTGTCCTCTCTAGCTAATTTTTCAAATAAAAATATATTCAATCTAATCAATGTTACCAATTTTTACATTTTTGAAATGTTGAGTATGACAATAGTACATGTTTCAGTAATATATAAAATGCTAGCATGCCAAATAGATACATTTAAAGAGTTATGTTACCCACAAAGAAGAGACATCTATTTCTTTAAGTTCTCAATGCTTGGCATTCCCATAGCAATGAAACTGATGAGTTATTTTGGGAATCACTTTAATTACCAGTGTGTATTTCATTTAGGGGAAGAGTTGCCTCCATTTAGTGATGATGATGGAATTTCAATGGATCTCTGCAGATGTAGCCTCAAAGTTAGACAGAATGTTACAACTGGTGTCTATTTTTGAAGAGGATGGGAGTGGAGATAAGGAATTTATCTTGAGGGGGTCTGGCAATGAAGAGGTAAAGACATTCACTTTTTTCGATTCTGTGGACACAGGTTCCAAAGGTGTTCTCAAGTCAGATGAGCTACTCAAAAACAATTGTGAAGAAGAATGTTAACTTCCTTCTGAAACTCAGGATAGAGTACCATTTATTCTCAATATTGCACAAAGATGAATCAGGTTTCCTTTTGCTTAGGGAATTATAACCAATTCCTTCATTAGTATTATCAGAATTAATTACTTGGAATGGGAAATGGCTCTCTAATATTTTTCTTGTGAAGTGCATTGAAAGCTATTACAAATAGGAAATAAAAATGATTTAACTTTAAAACCAGAGTGACCACAGTGATCCATTGCCTATAAAGAGCCTGTGGAATTGAAGGAACAGACCTATTTTGCAGCCTGTGCCTCATTCTTTTGATTTTTTCACTCTGCCCCAGTGCCTCAGAAGGCTTGTTTCTATAAGCTTTTGCAAGAGAAGAATGTTGCCTCCATCTGCCTCTTATATACAAGGCATTTATTTGCTTTTAAACTTCATCGGACAGAAAATTAACCCTCCTCCATCTATGAGTGTTTTGAATGGAGGGAGAGATGTCCTTTCAACTAACATAAGAAGCTCCCGATTTCTTTTGCATTTATACAAATGCCAGATGACTTTATCTTTGAATTACAGATCTGAAAAGTACCTTAGCTATCATCCCAATTCCTTCAGGTTACAGATAAAGGAACTGAGGCTGGCAAAGGTGAAGTTATTTGCTCAAGATTAAATTGGTATGATAAATGATCAAAGGATATGAATAGACAATTCTCAGATGAAGAAAGTACTCATCTATCCTCATATGAAAAATATGCTTTAAATCATTACTGATTAGAGAAATGCAAATTAAAACAACTCTGAGGTACCACTACACACCTCTCAGATTGGCCAGGATGATAAGGAAAGAAAGAACGATAAATGTTGACGGGGATGTGGGAAAATTGGGACATTAATGCATTGTTAGTGCAGTTGTGAGATGATCCAACCATTCTGGAATGCAATTTGGAATTATGCTCAAAAGGATATCAAACCACGCATATCTTTGATCCACCTCAGGGTCAGTACTTGGTCTGTATCACAAAGAAATCATAAATAGGGGAAAGGACCTGTGTGTGCAAAAATGTTTTTAGTAGCTCTTTTTGTGGTAGCAAAGAATTGGAAAATGAGTAGATGCCCATCAACTGGGGAATGGCTGAACAAATTGTGGTATATGGAAGTAATGGAATGTTATTGTTCTATAAAAAATGATGAACAGGCTGATTTTAGAAAGGCCTGGAAAGATTTATATAAACTTGGTATATGAATGTTATAGAATATTATTGTTCTGTGAGAAACGACCAGCAGGATGATTTCAGAGAGGCCTGGAGAGACTTACATGAACTGATGCTGAGTGAAAGAGCAGAACCAGGAGATCATTATACACGGCAACAACAATACTATATGATGATCAATTCTGATGGACATGGCTCTCTTCAACAATGAAATGTCTCAAACCAGTCCCAATTGTTCAGTGAAGGAAGCCATATACACCTAGAGAGAGGGATGTGAAATGTGGACCACAACATAACTTTTTCATGTTTTCTATTGATGTTTGCTTGCATTGTGTTTCCTTTCTCTAATTTTTTTTATAGATACGATTTTTCTTGCACAAAAATGATAAGTGTGTGCGGAGGTCCAGCCTCCACGGGGAACTAGGTTCTTGAATGGAGGGTTGGAGTCGGCGAAGTGGAACAAGAGACAGCACACTCTATGGCGTAGTCATCAAGTTCGATTTATTGGCAAAAGCTTGTTCAAATTATTCAAGAAAGCTTGTGATTTTTATAGTCTTACAAAGTTAGGGTTGATTAGAGATAGGACAATTATTTGGCTAGGATTACAAGATTTTCTTGGGGCCCAGAAATTCCCAGGACCCCAGGTGCAATGCTTCTTAGAGAAAAAGAATGTACAGAATAAATTCATCAAACAATATAACAATAGTGAAACTTTAACTAAAGGTAAATGTACTTTGTGGTCATCACGTCATATCTGGCAGAACATGTGCTTCTCTAAAAATGTCACATTTACTTATTCCAAGACTTATACAATGCTTTTTAATTTTTTAACATGGTCATAAGATTTTTTAGAATAGAAACATTTTTTTTCTCAAGAACTTATTTCCCTCAGCCCCTTTATTAATCACTCATACAATAGCTTGTTTTGTGTAGGGGTCAGTAAACCATGCAATGGCCTACTTTCCTTACTTTTTTTCCCATGACTTACTTGCTACCAATGTGTCCATCTATCACTGATGTTTACTGTTCTTTTCATCATATCATTATTTATGTAAGCTCTGCATAGGGGAGTGAAGAACCAGGTTGATTGAATTTGGAATTGTTTCAAACAAGAGGGAGTAACTGGAGATTTCTTTTGGAGTTTTGGGGGAAAGCTATCAATTTCCCAAGTTTCCCAGTCTCTATGTTTGTTTAATGCTTCACTAGTAAAGAAATCTTTCATGTTTAGGCAGAAAGTACAAGGGGCTTTTTTGGGGGTGAAGGGCTTCATGCTCAACCTCATTGTGATGGATGGATATATACATACAGCTATGCTAAGAATTCCTAGGACAGAAATTAAGCAGATAATCATTAATCAAATATATTCCCGAATGCTTAGTTCTGTAGGGGCTTCTTCATGTTGCCTTGCACATGAGGGTCAAGACCCTGTGGAGACCTTGTCATTCCACGCAGGGTTCTTGGCCTTGCACACATGGGGGGACGTGGGGGTCAGGCCCTGTGGAGACCTTGTCATTCCAGGCAGGGTCCTTAACTCCCAGCATGCTCCCAGCAAGTGTGGAAATATATATACATATATTCGATTTGTCAAGTATTTTAACATAATTAACATGTAGTGGATATCCTGCCATCTAGGGGAAGGGTGGGGAGTGGGGGGGGAAATTTGTAACAGAAGCTTTGTAAGGGTTAATGTTGAAGAACTATCCATACATATGTTTTGCAAATAAAAAGTTTTAATAAAAATAAAAAATTAAATTAAAAAAAGAAAGAAAACTATCTTTATTGATGCCCATCAGTGGGAGAATGGATGAATAAGTTATGGTATATGAATGTTATGGAATTTTATTGTTCTATAAGAAATGATCAGCCCAATGATTTCAGAGGCCTAGAGGGACTTACATGAACTGATGCTAAGTGAAATGAGCAGACTCAGTAGATCACTGTATATGGCAACAGCAAGATTATACAATGATCAATTCTGATAGACATGGCTCTCAACAATGAGATGATTCAGGCCAGTTCCAATGGTCTTGTGATGAAGAGAGCCATCTGCACCCAGAGAGAGGACTATGGGGATTGAGTGTGGATCACAACATAGTATTTTCACTCTTTTTCTTGTTTGCTTGAATTTTGTTTTCTTTCTCATTTTTTCTTAAATTTGTGGAAATGTATATAGAAGATTTGCATATGTTTAATATATATTGGATTATTTGCCATCTAGGGAGGGGGTGAGGGGAAGGGAGGGAAAAGAAATCAGAACACATTGTTTTGTAAGGATGAATGTTGAAAATTATCCACGTATATATTTGAAAATAAAAAGCTTTAATTAAAAAAACCCAAAACTATCTTTACATGTATTTGGAAAAATAAGATACTATTAAAAAATAAAAGTTAGATGAAGGTGGCAGAGTAGATAGATTTAGATTTCTTATACTTTTTCTACAGCAATCCCTTTTCACCTGAGAAATTTTTATGTAACCCTGGGTATATGGGTATATAAAATAGGCATACAAATCAAATATTCATTGATAATAAATCATGATTTTGCAACTTCCATATTCAAGTTAAGGAGTTTGGGGATAGAGCACCAGTCCCAGAGTCCAAAGAACCTGAATTCAAATCAAACTTCAGATACTTATTAGCTGTGTAAACTTAAATAAGTCACGAAAAAAGAAAAGGGAGGTGAAAATATTTTTCCTACTCAAAGTCTTGCCTACAAATTTTATAGTATTTTGTTATTTTCTAAATGTTTGTTTGTTTGTTTTTTAACGTATTTTCTCCCTCAGGTCAGGCAGTTGGAAAAAAGGAAGAATTATTTGAATATATTCATCCTGGTCCATTGCCATCCATGCTAACTTTTATTTATCTTTGGCATTTTG
The DNA here is from genome assembly GCA_023553655.1 of Myrmecobius fasciatus. NCBI lineage: Eukaryota > Metazoa > Chordata > Mammalia > Dasyuromorphia > Myrmecobiidae > Myrmecobius > Myrmecobius fasciatus. The sequence continues at coordinate 82,388 of JAJPUD010001868.1, forward strand.
AAAACAATGCTAGTGCAGACTAAGGACATAACAAAGGCATTGTGATATATTAGCTGATTCTTGCTCTTATTTATTCATTTTAAGAAAAAGCAGAGAGTTAATTGAAATCCAGTTGTTCTATGCTTTTCCAAAAAGTTTTTTAAATTTTTGAAAAGTATTACTAAGAGAAAAAGACTAGGTAAGCCTTGGTGCCTATATTAATTTTTTTTCCAAGAAAGGCAGGCAAAGAGAACTACTAAAGTGTAGTCCAACTAATTATAACTTCTTTTTTTGTTTTCTAATTATAACTTCTTGAAAAATGAAATTAAAATTTTCAATTTCATATCCTTGTAACTCTAATGTTTGATATTTGGGCACTTTGGATGGAAAGAGGATAGAAGCTGAACTAAAGCTCAATGTTATGGATCTCCATTGTCAGAGATTCTTTAAAGATCTGACAATCTTCTTCTAACTTGAAAAGATGATCGAGATAAGGGTGATCTAGCAAATGATTATTTAGATGATGTCAAGCCTGAGAGCTAGATTTTAGCCCATTGCTAAAAAGGGCACAGTGAACTCTTCTGATAGGACCTTAGTGTCTGTAAGTACCTTCTGATGATTGATTGACAGAGGCCCAGAGAGAGACTTTTTGAGGAGCTACCTTCCTTGTGATCTATAGGAAACTTTTAAAACGCTCCATCCTTTTTACTCCTTAGATATCAAGATGGGAGTATAACAGGAGCAACAATGGCAACTTCTAACAGAAGCATATTAGTAGCATGGCCTATATTTGCCTAAGCATTCCTCGACAAGAGTCTCTAGACCTCCCAGATCAAGTTTACTTCTGTTTTTTTTATTTCTTTTTCTGATCAGAGAGTAGAGACTAGATCCTGAGGCTGGACCTTTTTAGCCTTAGAGTTAACTGAGTTTGGGAATTCCTAAGTTAGAGAACTCCTGAATTCATTTCCTCAATAACATAATGCTCATAAGGAAAAGGGATTAAAAGCAATAGAATTCTGTAGCTACAGATACATTCAGGATATTTAAATTTTACTAACCCTCAATGATAATTCCTATGAGTTATTCAAATAAAACAGGTCTATTTGAATTTGAAATATCATACAGGAGTCTACAGAGTAACTTTACCTTTCAAGGGCTATATAAGTAGTGTAACAACCGTTTTTTAGTTAATTTATTTATTTAATATTTTCCCAGTTACATTCAGAATAATTTTTTTTAAACATTTGTTTTTAAGATGCTTGAGTTCCAGGTGCTTTCTTATCCCCACCTACAACTAAGAAACCACATGGGAAGCCATGCAAAACATCTCCATAAAATTCAAATTGTAAAAGAAAATAGATCTTCCACTCTAATGAAAATAAAAACCCTCAAGAAAAATTAAGCTAAAAATAAAGAGAGAGATAAAGAAAGTAATAGAGAATGCTTAGATCTATATACAGACTCGATCAGTTCCTTCTCTAGGTATGGATAGGATTTTTATCATAAGTCCTTCAGAGTAGGTGTGGATGATTGCACTATTGAGAATAACTAAGTCATTTACAGCTGATCATCCCAGAAAATTGCTATTACTTTGTTTACAATATATTTGATTTCGTTCATGGAGGACTTTCCAGGATTTTTTTTTCCTGAGAGCATCCTGCTCAACATTTTCCAAAGAACAATAATATTCCATCAGAAAAACTTACTTCAAATTTTTTTTTACAATTATTATTGGTAATTATATTTCTTTCCCATTTATTCTCTCTTCTTTCACCCAGTCCCTTCTCAAAAGTGTTTTGTTACTGACCACTCCCTCCCTCAATATGCTATCTCTTTTGTCACTTACCTCCCCCTTCCCAGGTCCCATTCCCTTCCTATCTTCCGGCAGGGTAAGACAGATTTCTACATCCCTATTGCTATGTATGTTATTTCCTATTTGAGCCAATTGTGATGAGAGCAAGATTCACTCCCCTTTTCCTCCTCACTTCCCCTCCATTGAGCAACTTCGGTTGGTCCATAATTGATATCCTTATTGTACTCCCCATTCCTATCCCCAAATCCATCCCTGCTGGGGTGTGAGGAGGGGTGGAGTGCATCTCTGTTAACTACATACATATGGGAAAACTGTGGACCTGAGTTCAGATTTGTTTTACAGATTTCTTTGAAGTTTTGCTTTGGGATGAGGGCATTAACAAGACAGAGAGAAGTTGACTAATCTCCATCCCAACCCAAGGTCTGACCAGGTCCACATGAGCCATAAATCCTTCAGAAGGAGAGGGAGAAATTAGGCTACATTTGACATACTGAAGACATGTTTTAGTGTGCATAGTTCTCATATTAAGAAACATCCAATCTCTCTCTTTTTTTTATTAAAGCTTTTTATTTGCATAACATATGTATGGGTAGTTCCTCAACATTGATCCTTACAAAGCTTTCCATTACAAATTCCCCCCCCCAGTCCCCTCCCTTCCCCTAGATGGCAGGAAGCCCACTACATGTTATTTATATTAAAATACTTGATAAGTTGAATATATGTATACATATTTCCATACTTATCTTGCTGTGCAAGAACAATCGTATCTACATGAACAAAAAATATCTGAGAAAGAAACACAATGCAATCAAACATCGATAGAGATCTTGGAAATGATATGTTGTGGTCCACATTTCATATCCCTCTTTCTGGGTGTATATGGCTTTCTTCAGTGAACAATTGGAAGTGGTTTGAAACATTTCATTGTTGAAGAGAGCCATGTCCATCAGAATTGATCATCATATAGTATTGTTGTTGCCATGTATAATGATCTCCTGGTTCTGCTTGTTTGGCTCAGCATCAGTTCATGCAAGTCTCTCCAGGCCTCTCTGAAATCATCCTGCTGGTCAAGAAACATCCAATCTCTAAATGAAAAAATTTTCCCCATAATTTAAATGGATCTCCTCTTCTTCTGACCTCAATGTAGTTGGAGGTTATCTGGTTTCTGTTCATATTAAAATATTTATTTTACTTTAAGCAGTTTATTTAATGTGGGTTATCCATGTCCTACCTCTAACAGTAGAAATATAACTAGCAAAAGGGAAATAAGCATTTATTAAGCACCTACTATATTTCAGACTCTTCACTAAGCTCTTTTAAAAGATTATCTCATTTGATTCTCATACCCAGAGAAGTGGATGCCATTATTATGCTCATTTTACAGTTGAGCAAAGTGCAGGAAAGGTTAAATGGCCAAATTCCAATAAATTGGCCAAAGTCACACAAGTATTAAATGTCTGAGGTCCCATTTGAATCCAAGTTTTCCTGACTCCAGCCCCTGTTCTCTAATTGCTGCTACATCATTTAGCTTTCATGGCCAAATCATATAACTTCTCAGTAGGCTCAGGCAACTCACTGAGACTATAATGTAAGTTACAAGATAAATTCCCAAGATGCATCAATCAAAAGAGTTTCAACACTGGGAATTACCTATATAGATGAATCACAAATCCAAGCTGCTCCTTCTCTCCAGCAAAAATCCAGATGTAGGGGCAGCTAGGTGGTTGGGGCAGCTAGGTGGCGCAGTGGATAGAGTACCAGCCCTGAAGTCAGGAGGACCTGAGTTCAAATCTGGTCTCAGACACGTAACAGCTGTGTGACCCTGGGCAAGTCACTTAACCCCAATTGCCTCAGCAAAAAAAAAAAAAAAAAAAAAAATCCAGATGTAAACACATAAAGGACCATTAGTCTCTTATTTTGTATAATCCATACTATTTAGGGTAATATTTACAAGAAAGATTAGTTAAGAACCTTTGTCCTTAACTCCTTTGACACTCGTTTAAAGATATAGAAACATTTAAAAAACTCCTTTTTATTTCAACTTAAAAATTAATATATCTATATCTTAATATTTATATTTCTAGAGTCATTTCCAGACTTTTCTCTTTAGAAAGAGGTATAAGATAAAGAAAACAAAACCTAAGTCCCTGAGGTGGGAGACAGGTTAAGGATAGTAATCAAATTTGGAAGAACAGTAAAAAAAAAATATTGTCTACTTCTGGTCATTGCTTTCCCCATTCTATCTCCAAGAACAATAACATAATGAAGCCATTAGGGCATTGATTAGGGAAGGTTTCTTTGAATACCCAACAGAAATCCAAGGGAGCTTGGTCCAAAATGGAATTAAGTAGTTTTAGGAAATTAAATGGGAATTGTTCTATTAAATGGAATAGAATGTTAACTCCAAATTGTATTTTGACAATTGAGACTTTTATCTTGTTCAAGATTTTGATTAAGTATTAAATTAAATTGTCTTTTTTAATTAAAATTGTTCCTGGTATATATGGGCCTAAAAACTACACTATTATTCTTTTTCCTTTGACAGAGGTATTAAAAAAAAAAAGCTATTGCTTTACTCTGTTTCTAGTCTAGCATCATGCACCCTGAAACTGCTAAATAAATGAACTAATATCCCCCTATTGAAAAATGGTCAAAGAATAGGAACAATTTTCAGATAAAGAAATTAAGGCCATTTCTAGTCAAATGAAAAAAAATGCTCTAAATCACTGCTGGTTAAAGAAATGCAAATTAAAACTCTGAGATACCACTTCACATTTCTCAGATTGGCTAAGAAGACAGGAAAAGAGAATGGTAAGTGTTAGAGGGGATGTGAAAAAACTGGGACACTAATACATTGTTGGTGGAATTGTGAACTGATCCAA